>JANFOE010003146.1:0-30000 GCA_025667525.1 Glebionis coronaria | reverse complement strand
TTATTAGATATGTACATGCAAGTGTTATAGGATTAAAAGGGATTGATTAGAGTGATTGTAGGTTGTTATTAAGAGTATAGAAGTGGTGAAATGGGTCAAAATGTTGATTTGACATGATTATAAAATGTATTTTTGGGACAGCAGCTTATAACAGATTATTTCGTGGGTTTAAGTTTCGAGATAGGCTTATATTATTTGATATTGGTGTAGTAATCTTCAAGACGTCTCGTTTTGCCGCTTGAATGAGCTTCTAACTCATTACGAGCGAAAAGTTATGCTAGTTTTAGTATTTGTGTACCGGGAGACGATGTATCGGCACAATCCGAAAATTGTTGTCGATATTTGGATAGAATCTCGGGGACTATAGAATGAGTTTTGAAAATTTTCAAGGACTGATGTTGGAGTCTAAACCTCAGGTCATGAGTGTATTTTCAAACCCGAGTGTCGGTTTTATAAATGGAGTTGTTTAGATTTGTCAAAATAGTTTTACGAGTTGAAGACGAAATCTGACCGGTTTTTATAACACATAGATGTGTCGGGGCAGAAGGTCTTAGAAGTAATATTTTTGAATGAAACTTAAACTGAGTGTTCTTCATATTATGTGTGAGTTTGTGACCAAGTTTCGTCGAAATCGGACAAGTCTAGATAGGGTAGATTGGTGTGTACATTTGGAGTGTACATGCTGATTGGTATTTTGGACATGTAGTTCAATTATTATGTGGCGTGAGTTGAGTATTCACTATTGGACATGGTGATTTACTCAAGTGTTAAGTCATTATATAAATGACTTAGCTACTGGTCCGAGGGAAGTAAAATGATAATTTGACTTGCGTTGACTTGGTGTCTTAAGACGGGTCAATATCGAGAGTACAAGTGTTTAAAAGAATAAGTGTTGAATAAAAGGGTATAGTAATAACACTTGTATTATTAAATTTTTCGGGATTGTCTTGGTTTTGTAATTTTGATTTTTATATTATTTAAGTATGATTTATACTTAAGTCGATTTTTAACGAACGCGCCTTATTTGGTAGGTTGCGGTTTTCGCGTTTAAACGGGCATCACTAATCGTCGGCGATCGTCTCATTACCACTATTGGCTAAGGTGAGTCTATAGCCTCGCTTTTAACATGTTTACTTGTTTTATAAAACCCGCGAGGTGGATAACATGCTTGTTTTATTAAAATAAAAAGGATACAACGAGAAGTTGTGGAAACCCTACTTATTGGAAAAGTATGGGTGCAAAGAGAAGTTGTGGGAACCCTATTTACTTGAAAAGTAATTATTAAAATTGAAATGCACAACTATAAGTTGTCGTAAACTCATGATTGTTTTAAAATTGAACACAAAGAACTTAATTGTATGCGTAGATGAAAGTTATTACATAAGTTTGTTTAGCCTTAAAAGACCCATGAATCGTGAATTGTTAATCGAGATAACGCTAATGCTATGGATAGATCTATCGGGGGTGACGCCCAGTCCGGTCGCGACTAGCTCTCGCGTGGTGTTGTGATGCACTAGTAATGAAACATCGGATGCATTGTATAAGAGAAATATACGCACTTGGCTAGGTGTGTTGGACTGAAATAATATATGTTAACGTTCAATGTCACGAGACTTATGTAATGACACGATAATTATGTCCGTACAACATAATTGTCTATGATAAATTATTAACCATGGAAGGTTATTTTGAATACTTGTGTTCTCTTTATTTAAATTAAACTCTATAGATTCACTCGGCAAATTTTGCTGACTTTTTAACATGTTTTATCTCAGGTCCATTGGGAAGGCACTCGAGGAAGGTGGTTTCGTGAAGCTCGCTTATTTAAAATGTTTTGGCCCGCTTTTATAAATTATATCCATTCCAATAATTTTTACCATTTACTAGGTTTTGTAAACTTGAAGTTATCGGGGACCGTGTATGAAATTTTACTTTTATTGAATGAACATGAATGGATGGTTATTAAAACGACTTGTTTTGAGCCGTTTTCTATGATTATGAGATTGAACCATGATAGTAACACCCAATGACCCTTCCGCTGTTATGACCGAAATTTGGGGGTGTTACAGATTGACATCAGAGCTCAAGTTATAGAGAACAAAAAGATTTTCCAAAAATGAATTTTTGAAATCTTTTAACTATAACTGTTGCAAGCGAAACCTCTGAGTTGCCAATGGACGAGAATGAAATTATACATATATATATATATATATATATATGTATATATATATATATATATATATATATATATATATATATGGGATTATATATATGATATAATCTTTATCGATTATTTGAACTTGTGAATTACAAGGTATGTTTTCATTTATTTAATTACAAATGATAATTTTATACTTATACGAGATATTTATACGACGTCGATTGTCACGAAGCCACCCTAGTCATTTTAATGCTAGCGTCGAAGCTATTCCTGAAATGAATCCTGTTATTCTCGAGATTAACTAAGTTGTGGATATAAATGATCCCAACGAAACGGTTAATATTCTGCTGATATTCTTTTGGTTACAAGGATTTTGATTTCCTTGATTCTTATTCTTGATTTATCGATTCGTTCACTTCGTTTAGAAAATTTAATTTGCCTTTTCATTAATCTTCGACATTATACTGTTTTGATAAAAACAAGTTTGTCTGAGATGGTACTATTGATTGCTAGGAATTGAGAATGATTTGTATGGTATTCACATGCCAACCAGGATTCCATATCATATCACTGATCATTTCCTGTTAAATTCGATTCTCATTTGTTTCGATCTTGATCTTTTGCGTTGAGCTGGCGATGCTTGAATAAAGTGATTTATAATTGTTGAGATAAATTGGCCATTTATTTGAACAAGGAAATTATAAATTGTTGAACTACAAATTTCTGAATCTTATTTGGAAGGACTTGATCAATCCATGGAATAATGATTCATAAATGTGTAGGCTTAAGCATATAGCATCTGCGTGATTAAACTCTTATTGATTCATAATTCGTTTGCTTGATTCATTCTTTGATTTTGTTCCTTTAATTCCTTGATCGTGAAATGGTTGTATTGGGACTGTTCCAAAAGCACCAATTGAGGAGGATATCAAGCGTCTCTGAAAGACATTGAAGAAATCTTCTTCTTGTGGGACCGGGGAGCTTTCTTAGCCATGTGAATTACCTAGTAACTCTTGTAGATTAGTTTATCAATTGTAGTATCTTCTCATTAATCCCTAACTAAACTGTGACAACAGTTAGTAGGACTAGTCTTTTAAGTTGTATGGCACTAGACGATGATTATCTATAATGTTTGAAAATACGACTTGTACTAGTTTGTGATCAATGGAATGACTATCTTTTGATTCCTAATTCTACATCGTTGTGTTATTATCTTTATTTGCTTTTCTCTTGTAATACATGTGGTATAACGCAATCATTGAATGAATACTCATTATGATTTGATTTGCGTTACACACTAATCATGCATTCTGTAACACCCCCAAATTTATACAACTCAATACAGCGGAAGACTCGTTGGTGTTACGGGATAGCACATTACTCACATCATAGACAACGCTTAAAAATCGCGTCGTTTATTAATAAAGCATTTCCATTCATAAATATCAAAGTTACATAGGTCCCAAGTCCTTGTATTTTATACAGGTTTTACAAAGTATTTGAATGGAAAATATTATTTAGGTGCGGGCCATGAATTCTTGTTGTCTTCCCGAGAATTACCTTCAAGTACCTGAGATAAAACATATTAAAAGAAAAGGTCAGCGATAACGCCGAGTGAATTCATAGAGTTTAATAAATTCCATCAATATAACTTTGGTATAAAATTATTACCAAAAATCATTTCGTACAATTCATTGTAATAGGCCATAAAATAGCCAAAGTCATTTTTATACAAATCCTTATCGAAAATCATAATATAGGCATTTGCCTTAAAAATCATTATACGAGCCAATGTCGTAAAAACATCATACAATACGTCTTATGACGTTGTATAAAGTTAAATAAAAACCGTTATATGAATATGGTTGTGAAAACCAAAACACGAACATAATATCAATAGTAAGACCCCGTATTGCTAGTCAGGCAATATATCGTAATTCGGTGCATATAGCAGTATTTCGTTAATTTGGATTATTATAAGCCGCATGACATTGTTACCTTACTACAACAAACAACGGGTAGCTAGCCCGAAACTCATTTGCCCATCTAAATTAGCGTGTCGTCACAAAGGTCACGCTATGTAAATCTTCTCATACATAAATTTGCTTACCAATCAATGTGGCACGACGGGGATCAACCGTCAAGGCGCGAACTGGGGTGATCGTCCCCAAATAGTACTATTATATGCATAAGCGTCTACCAAATCCCGGTAGTTCACAATTCATGCTAATGGGACTTTTAGTGACATAACCTAACTTTAATAATCCATTTCATTTCATCTATCGGGTCATTTAATCATTCATCGGGTCATACAATCATTCGGGTCCAAATCAATAAATAAACAATCGGGGCAAATGGTGTCCTATTTTAGTAAAACTAACATGTTATCTCCCTCGCGGGTTTATAAAATATTTCATAAAAACATTTAAAAGAGTGCGAGGCTATGAACTTACGTTGATGTGGGAAGGTGGTTATCGGCGATTTGGATGTACGATACGTGCTTCAATCACGAAAACCTAGACAAATAATACTCGTCTTATACTTTTGTCCAATGACTTTATCAAAATAACAATTATGTATACATATGATGATTTTATATATATGACGATCAAGTGGGTTTATATATTCCCATTTACTCATGTTAGTGTTATGTGTTGGAAATTTTCAAGACTAGTTACACTAGTTCAACTTGTTTACATTTTAAAGCCCAATGGGCCTATTACAAGCCCAATACTATTCATTAGCCCAATTATAATTTTATTATCAGTATTTATACTTTATATGTTGGGCCCAAATGGGTTAAGCCCAATAAATAAGTTTATAAGTGTTTTACCAAATTAGTCGGGTTTATTGTCCATTAAGGCTACTTTGGCCCGTTAATGTCTATATGTTGTAAAGCTCGGGTTTTATCGATTTTTACTTGTTATATATGTTTATATATCAGTATGTGAGTTTATAAAAGTTTACATTAGACGGGTCCAACCGTCTAAGTTTTATTTAACAAAAACGTTAATCTTTCGGTTTTAGCCGAAAAGACGTAAAACTTAGTATATAGTTTTTATAACTTATATAACTTACCAAACTACCATTTTTATATAATTTCCATTTATTTATCCTTATGCATTTTTATATAAATGAGTTTATAAGTTAGTGGGTTTTAATTCACATTTTATACTATATTAGTTTGAGTGCTTATATAATACTATTAAACATTAATTCTTCAAAATCTGATTTTTAGTTTCATCTTCACCATTTTTATCATATCTTGAGTTCTATAAGGAGATAGAAGCTCATTTTTGGATGGAATAAACTTCATATTATGTGCTACAAATAAGTTAGATATAGCTACTGCTCTATCCATGTCTAACTATCCTTAACAGTCCCTACAAAACAGACTATTCAGATTGATACACTAATCTTGTTTTGATCATATCTCACTCATTTTGATGATTCCATTGCATGGCCAACTCTCACATGTGTATGACATCTAAAACTTACTGTAAATGGATTCCACCATGCAATTTTATTAGTTCATAACTTGGTTACTTACTGTTTTTATACAGCCAACAATTTAAGCAAGATTTTAGCCTTGTTTCTTATGGTTTTTCATCTTTTTAATCATATTTATCAACACTTGATCCCCACACAACATTTTTATCATCATATATTCATCATATACATATACAATAAGAAAGAAAATACATTATTACATAATCAAAATAACAAGAGGATGGGAAGAACAATCTCTATACCACCAAAGTGATGAAAAGATGGGGTTGATGATGAACAAGACTTGGTTTTGGGTAACCAATATTATGAGATATCTGATGGTTTATAGAGTTCATAACAATTATTTAAAACCCTAATATGGATCAAAGAACGCATAGCGGAAGCGATTAACAAGATCATTAATTAACACAATTATATTAATCAAGATTAGGGTTACATACCTTTATCCTAGCAAGATCCACAAGACGACGGAACGAACGACAACTAGGGTTGATCACGAACAATACCAAGAATATAATCTAAAGGAAGATTATATCACGTTCTTGTACACACGTAATACAACGAGTTAACCGTGAGTCTAGCACGAGCAAACCGAGCTTCAACGCTTATGGATTATCTACCCAATAACCCTAGAGAGGGATTAGGACTAGATATATTTTAAATAGAAAAATCGAAAACCAAAACCCTAATAAAGGGGTGTTTGGCCGGCGATCAAGAGAAGAGAGGGAGAGGGATGGGTGAAAAATTATGAAGGCTTTTAGGTGTTTATATAGCCTTGACAAAACTTGACCTCCAAGTAAAACAACAATTAGGAAATAAAATCTTTCCTCCTTCCTTTTTTCTCCCTTAGGCCGACGCCCCATTAAGCCCAATTAGGGCTTCTGGAAGTTTTCCGTTTTCCTTCTTTTAGCTTCTATTTAATTCCATAACGGTCGTTATAACTTAACTTTTATTTATCAACGATCGTTTAGTTAAGCTTTGGTTTGATTTAATAAATATATATAAAATATATTTAATAAATAAATTAACTCTTTACGTTATGTGTGCAATCCCGTGATCCCGAGTTCGATCCTATCTCACGACTATTAATTTTAAGTCCATAAACTTTCAGCTGCCACTTGGACAAAATTCTAATATCGTGATCACATTGACTAGCGTCTAGTTACACTAGCAATGTCACTAGTACAAACCGGGTAAGGTCTCCTGGACAAGAACCTTTTAATGATTACATCATTATTATTATCCTTTCATTTCAAATACGCTTGTTAATAAGGATATGGATCTCAGTCATTCCTTCATTAACTATTCTGTTTCTCGTTTACGGATATAGCAAGATTACCAAAACAAATTTGGGTGTGGCCACACAAACATCTTACTACTCCCCCGAGGCCCAATTGTATTTATACTTCAAACATAATTCGAAGGAAACGAATCCCATTTTGACTACAAGCAAAACACATGAACTTCGCAACACTTCTGAAAATAACCCTTATAACTACCAGTTACGTTTAGCGTTAGGTTATCTTACAGAAATGCACTACATTCAATGCAGTTTTCTGGTATCTCAGGACAACTATTCATGATTTACTTAATGACAAAGATCCATAAAGTAAAATCACATAGTTGGGATAAGTCCAATATTTGATCCATCAAATATCATCCAAAATTGACCAATATACTTTCAAGTATACTCTGTCAGTATTTTGAATTGTCTTAGTTTAATAATACTCCCATATTATTAATCGACAATGGACATTTAGAAACATCAAAATGCTCATGGATTAAAACATGTAAAATATGATACAAAATTAAATAACAGAAAAATAAACGAAACCCAATCTTTATTTCATCAATTTAATAATGTCTTACATCCTTTATCCAAATACTAATCAACAGATTTATTGCATGAATTCGCTAGCTAGTTGCAGCCCAATTGCCTTGGCATGCTTAACTACCTTTGGCCTAGATAAAGCCTTAGTAAAAGGATCAGCTACGTTATCATCTGTGTGAACTTTTATCAACTTTATTTCTCGAGCTTCCACTTGTTCTCGAACGTAGTGATATCTACGTTTAAAGTGTCTGGTGCTCTTCATGACTCCAGGGTCATTGGCGAATATTATTGCCGCAGAATTGTCGCAATATATATCAATAGGTTCTTTAATTGAAGGCATCACTCCAAGATCTCCAATAAACTTCCTAATCCAAACAGCTTCCATTGCGGCTTCTAAAGCGGCCATGTACTCAGATTGAGTCGCATGCATAGCAATGGTTTTCTGCTTATTGCTCTTCCAGTCAACTGCTCCTCTATTGATGACAAACACGTAACCCGTCTGAGACTTCGTATCGTCTTTATCACATTGCCAGGACGCATCACAGAATCCTGTTACATTCAGTTCTGTGTCTGGTTTACCCCCGAATACCAAAAACATATCTTTCGTACTCCTCAAATACTTTAGAATATGCTTAACAGCAATCCAGTGGAACTTTCCTGGATTCTGTTGGTATCTACTGACCAAGTTCTGAGCAAACGCCACATCAGGCCTTGTACATCTTACAACATACATAATAGATCCTACTGCCGAAGCATAAGGCACCTTCTTCATGTAAGCCACCTCTTCAGGTGATGATGCATCTTTCTCATGACTTAACTCATGCTTAACCTCCATTGGAAGAAACCTTTCTTAGAGTTATGCATGTTGTATTTCTTTAATATCTTATCAATATAAGCATCTTGACTAAGACCAATTAACCGTCTACTCCTATCTCGATAGATTTTAATTCCCAGAATATATGCAGCATCTCCCAAATCTTTCATAGAAAAACATTTACCAAGATAATCCTTAACTTCCTTAAGTCTTGGAATGTTACTTCCCATGATCAATATGTCATCGACATATAGAATTAGGAACACTACATTACTCCCACTAGCTTTGCGGTATACACATGGCTCATCACGATTTTGAATAAATCCGAACTTTTTGATTTCTTCATCAAATCGCTTATTCCATTGACGTGATGCTTGCTTCAAACCATGAATAGATCTTTGAAGTTTGCACACGCGCTTTGGATATTTAGGATCAACGTACCCTTCCGGTTGTTGCATATAGATGTCTTCATCTAAGCGACCGTTCAAGAAGGCAGTTTTAACATCCATTTGCCATATCTCATAGTCATAATATGCTGCTATAGTTATGAGAATCCTAATAGCTCGTAAGTCTGCTACAGGAGAAAAAGTCTCCTCGTAGTCTACGCCAAAAGTTTGAGTAAAACCTTTAGCCACTAAACGTGCTTTATAGGATTGTACATCACCATCCATGTCAGTTTTCTTCTTATAGATCCACCTATTTTTCACTACTTTAGCATTTTTAGGCGCGTCTACAAGAATCCAAACATCATTGATTTCCATGGATTTCATTTCCTCATTCATCGCAACTATCCATTTTGACTTTTCTGGATCAGACATTGCGGATCGATAGTTAGCAGGTTCACCAAGATCCCCTACTTCCTCCTCATCATCCTCTATGTAAAGACATAGTTTGTCCGGCGCACGTATAGTCCTTTGAGACCTACGTGGAGGAATTAATTCCGGCGGAACACTCAGACTTTTTGGTTCTACATGAATTTCATCGCTAGTATTTTCAGAAGGCAATGTATCTTCTTGAATTTCTTTAAGATCATAATTTCTCCCACTGAATTCTTGATTTACAAGATCATTTTCAAGGAAGTCTCCATACCGAGCCACAACTATTTTGTTCTCAGTCGGATAATAAAAGTAGTAACCCATAGTTTCCTTAGGGTAACCTACAAAGATACATTTTACTGAGCGTTGTTGGAGTTTATCTCCAGAGTCACGTTTTACATACGCCTCACAACCCCAGACTTTCAAATAAGACAAATATGGCTTCTTGCCATGCCATAGCTCATATGGTGTCTTATCAACCTTCTTAGTGGGAACCATATTTAGAATACGAACAGCAGATTCTAGAGCATAATCCCAAAAAGATAATGGTAAAGTTGTAAGATTAAACATAGATCGTACCATATCCAATAATGTACGATTTCTCCTTTCGGATACACCGTTTTGTTGTGGAGTATATGGAGAAGTAAGTTTCTGAACAATCCCATTCTCACTTAAATAATCTTTAAACTCTTGACTTAAATATTCACCACCACGGTCAGAACGAAGAGCTTTAATCTTCTTTCCCAGTTGTAACTCTACTTCCGCTTTAAACGTCTTGAATGTTTCAAATACCTCATGTTTATGCTTAAGTAAATAAACATAACCATAACGACTATAATCATCCGTAAACGTTAAGAAGTAGCTAGCACCTTTCCTTGACACATGTCTAAGTGGTCCACACACATCAGTATGTATTAAACCAAGTAGTTCAGTAGCCCTTTCAATATTGCTATTAAAAGGTTTCTTGGTCATCTTTCCAGAGATACAAGATTCACATTTATCAAATGATTCATCATTGATACTTTCCAAAAGCCCATCACGTTGTAGCTTTTGTATGCGAGTCTTCCCAATATGGGCAAGCCTACAATGCCAAAGATAAGAAGAGTTCTTGTCTAACTTACTCTTCTTATTCATGCTAAAAACAGAATTATTTTTCCTCTTGGAATTTTTATCATGCATGTTAATTTCAAAAACACCATTCACAGAAATTGCATCAAAATAGAATAGACCATCTTTGAAAACAGAAATTCTATTATTATCAATCGTGTGAGTAAATCCAAGATCCAACATACAAGAAAAGGAAATAACACCCCTAACAATTGTAGGTGCATAATGACAATTATTTAAAGACAGTACTAAACCCGGAGGTAAAACTAATTTAAATATTCCTATAGCTTCAACCGCTGCTTGTGCGCCATTGCCCACTTGCAGAAATTATTCCCCATAGGATAGTCTCCTCTTCAACTCAATTCCCTGCAGGGTATTACAAATGTTAATACCACATCCCGTATCATATACCCAGGAGTTTGATTTGTAAGAAAGATTAAATAACTCTATCATAAATAAGTTACCTGAAGATGGTGCTGCAACAACTTGCTCAGCCTTCTTCTTATGTTCGACCATTTCATGGAGATAGAGAGAGCAATTCCTCTTCCAGTGTCCAGTCATCTTGCAGTAGTGGCAAGTCTCATCTTTCTGAGATTTCTTAGCAAAGTTCTGCTTCGGCTTAGATGTAGTCGCAACTTGCTTGCTCTTATCAGCCTTGCCTTTGCCTTTCTGCTTCTTATTCCCTTGCGGTTTAGGTTTAGACACTCTACCCTTTTGTACATACAGTACTTGAGGCGTAGCAGTGGATGCCTTATCTTTCAAACCTTTTTCAAAGTCAATGAGCATTGCATGCAAATCATTAACTGTCTTCCCCGTGCAATGTATATTATAGTTATGAACAAAATCACCGAAGTCCTTATTAAGGGACCTATTGATCAAGTTAATAGCCATAATATGATCAAAGGGTTGTCCTAGTGCGATGAGTTGTTCCATATAACCCCTCATCTCCATGTAATGTGCACTTACGGACTTTCCAGGAGCTTGCTTGCAGCTATGTAGAGCATCAACTAGATCATAGATCTCTACAGCTTGTGGCGTTTCATACACTGCCTTGAGTTCATCAAGCATTTGCTTAGGAGGAAATAGCTCATACTTCCTTTGAAGTGATGGAGCCATTCTCCCTAACATTACAGCAGCCACCTCATGGTGCTTCTTAACGTTAGCAGCGTGTTGAAGCCTTTCCGCATCAGATGCATCTTCAGCAAGATCCTCCGGAAAAGGAGTTTCCAAGATATTGATAGTACCCGCTGCTCTCAGAACAATTCTTAGTGAGCGGTACCAATCATTAAAATTCGGGCCAGTAAGTTCAGGCCGTTCAAAGAAAGCTTTGAAAGTCGAGCTTATTGTCAGATTGCTTTCGGGTTGAGCCATTTCTACAGAAATAAGTTCAAACATTAGTATTCTCGATAATACAATTCAAGAAAATAAAATTACCCCGGTAATAAAACCATAGTATTTTCCTTGAAAATCTAGAACCCATATTGACATAGATTTATCACATCAGTTGATCTGCTAGTGACAAATGTATTCAACATAGTAACTTGTCGAACAATAATTGCCAAATCAAATTGCAATTTCTAGCTATGTTAGGGATTTACATTGCCAAAATCATTTGCATTGTAAACATGTTTTATCCCTTCTTTATGCCTTAAGTTTCCAGTTTTCACTGAGTAACTTAATTAAGTCGACTAATCTAAAGAACGTAAAACCTTCATGTGCAATCTTATTCAGTCATGAAGTTTTCTCTCCATTACAACATCGTCCGATATCTTATATGACGACAATTGTAACTTCAAGTGTTCGTCAATTAGAGGGCATATGACTTAAATTTAGGGTATAGATTTTGGTGTCAAAATCATGTATGGAGAAGCATGCATACATCTCCATATCATAAGTTTAATAAAACGTTTAGTAAACTTTTTGGTGAGACTAAAAGTTCATCATATACTTGCAAGTTGAGGTATTGGTTAAACCAATTAAAGATTTTACACACAACTAAATTCACATCGTACTTTTTCTAGAACATAGTTATAGTACAAAGCAATAACCTTATTCATTGTGTTTCGGATGTGAATTAATGTAGTTAAATCAACCTTAAAGAATTGTACCAATAACAACCGTAGGTAATTCCAATTTTGACGCACAGGCGAGCCGAGAATTTGGTCAGCGCTGAAGCATAACACCTCCTTCCTTAACCGGGTACATGACCAGCGGTGCGTTATACCCACTTTATAGTTTGCCAAAATTGAGTAGGCCGTTAAGTTGCTATTGCAATTCTAATCAACGCAAATCATATGAAATTTACATCTCAAAATAATTCATTAATTTTGATAAGATTTAGTCCATATTATTTTCCTTGGAAAAAATTACCCTTGTTTACAACATACAATATACAAAAAACGTATGAAAACAAGTAGTACAAAAAAAACTAAATCAAAAAGCCAGATGCAAACCAATTTATTCAAAGAACATCAAATCTAGGGTTTTTATAAACATAAAAAGTCTTCCCTAATTTTAAAACTTTGAATCAAATAAAGCAAATAGCAATCAAAATTATAAGATCCGTAAGAAACATGCATGTTTATTACGGATCTCCCACATTCTCTTAACAATTAAAAAAACTACGGATCGTAACCACACATGACATAACAATTAATTCATGCAAAAACATCTAAAGTTAATTACCATGCAATTTTAGGGTTTACAAATTTTATTTTTTTATAAAAATTTGACTAAAGTCGATTTTAATAATAATAAAAAATAAAACCCTAATTTTTCATAAAACCTAAAAAACAACATGTAATTTTTAACACAAATCAATATTAGTTAAAAAACTTTAGATCTTGATAATTATAATCATGTTAAAACGGCTCTCGATGCCACTGATGGTTTATAGAGTTCATAACAATTATTTAAAACCCTAATATGGATCAAAGAACGCATAGCGGAAGCGATTAACAAGATCATTAATTAACACAATTATATTAATCAAGATTAGGGTTACATACCTTTATCCTAGCAAGATCCACAAGACGACGGAACGAACGACAACTAGGGTTGATCACGAACAATACTAAGAATATAATCTAAAGGAAGATTATATCACGTTCTTGTACACACGTAATACAACGAGTTAACCGTGAGTCTAGCACGAGCAAACCGAGCTTCAACGCTTATGGATTATCTACCCAATAACCCTAGAGAGGGATTAGGACTAGATATATTTTAAATAGAAAAATCGAAAACCAAAACCCTAATAAAGGGGTGTTTGGCCGGCGATCAAGAGAAGAGAGGAAGAGGGATGGGTGAAAATTTATGAAGGCTTTTAGGTGTTTATATAGCCTTGACAAAACTTGACCTCCAAGTAAAACACCAATTAGGAAAGAAAATCTTTCCTCCTTCCTTTTTTCTCCCTTAGGCCGACGCCCCATTAAGCCCAATTAGGGCTTCCGGAACTTTTCCGTTTTCCTTCTTTTAGCTTCTATTTAATTCCATAACGGTCGTTATAACTTAACTTTTATTTATCAACGATCGTTTAGTTAAGCTTTGGTTTGATTTAATAAATATATATAAAATATATTTAATAAATAAATTAACTCTTTACGTTATGTGTGCAATCCCGTGATCCCGAGTTCGATCCTATCTCACGACTATTAATTTTAAGTCCATAAACTTTCAATATCAACATCACTTCTAGGATCACCAAGTATTTGTAGATTCCTCCAAAAATCAGCCCTTGTTCTTCATGAAAACTCCTTGAGAAATCAGCCCCAAACTCCCTTGAAAACTCCTTTTTACATGTTAGGATCACCTCCAATCTTTATAACTTCAATGGGTATTCATCATATGTAAATTATACGTATGATTTATGATTGAATCAAGATCAAATAAGGGTTGTTTTGGGTGAAGAGTGGACGAAATATTGAGAGAGAGGAGAGTGTTTATGGTGGTTTGCATGAGTTGAATGAGAGAAAGTGGTATGAGTTGCTAGTTTTTGTGTAGTTGTAAGCTTACTAGTTAGGCTAGCTTACAAGTGTTATCTTGTTAGCTACATTTTGCCACATCTTGTGATGTGGTGGCATACTTTGGCCATCCCATGTTAGTGGGGTGGGGCAAGATTTATCTTGTCTAATCCCACTAATTTACGGGTATTCCTCGATTCTAGTTTCCTCGATTTACATGCCCTCGGGTCGTTTTACGAAAAACGTTTTTATAAATTATGAATCAACGGCACAAAACGAATCTAATAAAAAATTGTCTCATTAAAAACGGAGTTCGAAAACGTAAATACGTAATCCTAAGGTTTCCGGTTTAGTCGTAAAGGACGTTAAATTATAATCGTAAGTCCTAATCTCTTCTCGTAAATTTGTGAGTTTATGAACCAACACAAATCTAAAATCTCAAAATAATATTCACGGATAAATTTATTTTCTGAAATGTCGGACTGTCACCAAAAACGGTGTATGTAAACGTAAACACGTAACGTAGAATCCTCCGGTTTAGACGTAGTCGATGCTACTTCAAGACGTGAATCCAAATTTTATCCCAAAAATAAGTGAGTTCATAATATAACATTAAAATAATGTTTTTAAATAATATTTGAGAATAAAATATAAACCATAAATTGACGGATTGTCACAGCATTTACCTCTAAACAGGATCTTTGTCCTCAAAGATCATCTTACCTTACTACTCGCTTCTTATAGAGTTAAAGCCATGTGGGTATTTCCTCCACATTCGGTCTTTTCTCACAAGTGTATTCCATTACAATACGCGAGTTTCATCAAACATAACTACGGGAATAAGATCAGGCTTAATGTTGACTTACTTTCTCTATCCATGATGTTCACGGGTTTTTGATGAATGCAACTTTTCGCCGATCTAAACATTACTAAGAAACAATCAGATTTTCACTTGATAGACATTTTATCAAGTTCGATCTACGAAACATAATTCACGCAGCTTTTGAAGTCCTAGGGTAGATCCAGCTTATATGCCTTTCAAACCAATCTTTTACATCATCTCAATGGTCCCATACAACGGGGACTTATATCCCATGATCTTTCAGATCATCAATTCATTTTTCTATAGTTAATATTTTTGGCATAACTTCGCTACCCGTCTGGCACTTCAAGATCTACATTTCATATTCATATAACTTCCTGCCCACTATCGGCAGTCAATAATCAGATCCTAATCTCAACAATCATTTCAGGTCTCGCGGGTTGGGTATTTTGCGAGGTTAGGTTCGCCATCATAGGAAACCTTAAACCTAAAAGACATGTCCAACTCACAATGGGTGTGTGTCGGGTGTCTTCATCCCAACTCCTGCTTACAGATGCTCTAATATATAGATCCTAACAAGATTAGATCTCGATCCTAATACGATAATTATCAAGGATAATCTCTCCAAAGGGAAACGATTTTACAGTCTATCACCAAAGGTCAATCATTCAAACATAAAACAATACTTATAATATTTTGTATCGTTACTTTACCTCGTCCCTTCGATTGGGGTGGTACACAGTACTCTCATCAAGATTCGTTCTCAATGACTTCTGAGCAAATCTCTAGAAATTCGATGCGAAACGAGGATCTTGATAGAGATGATCGATACAGGCACACCATGTTTACATAACTCCTTTGAATACAAAAGAGTCAATTTCTTCATCAAGAATATATCATTAACATGAATGATATTAGCAGATTTGGTCAGTGTGTCGACGATGACCCAAATCGAATCAAATTCAGATGATGACCTTTGCAATAGCTAGACGTTTACTAATGTATGAGGCGGTGTCTGCCTTCATAATTTTTCCATCAGTACAACTTCTTCTGATAATGATACATTAAATCAGAAATGACAAGAATAGAATACTTATACTTACAAGATTTCAACATAACTAAATCTCAAAATCTCCGTATTTAGGCAACCACAAGTGGCCTTTTATACATTTAACGCTATTGGCTTCTCAATTCTAATGGTTCACATTAGCCGCGAACCCCTTTTATTATCTATATTATCCTTTTTATAAGCATCAGCTATATTTTAAGTTACTCGGTAATTTATTTTCATAGTCATTACTAAGGAACACATTCTAATTGATTCTTTATCTTTTTTACATAATGCGTCAGTATTTATATTCATTTTTCCTGATGAAATAATTATCATGTCTACAATTTACTCAGAAATTCTTTCTCTATATTTTCTAAGTTTTTGTTTCGTCTCGACTATCATTTTTTTTATCAGTTTTGCTTAATCTGACGTTTTAAAGCGTCGATAATTATTACACGTAAATTAACAATAAATATTAAGTTTTTATGAAACGTAAACGTTAAAAGTTTAAATTTCTTAGTTTGTCCAATTATATAAAAATGTTCAAAAGAATAAATTTGAATTTAATTAACAAGATTTTTGTTGATTTATCCAAAATATTTAATAAGATCCGTAATTGTTCGAAAAATCTTTGTTTATACTTTGGTCACAATTTTCTTATTTGATAAGCAAAAATTGTCGTTTTAAATTTCAAGTCATGGTTTCCTCAATCCCTCTTATGTTGTCTTGAGGCATACACAAACATTTACCCCTAAACAGGAGTTTAGTTAAATGATTTGTGTATAAGGGAATAATCCCTTAAAAATCCTTTGTTAAAACATTTGTCAAAACATATTTCCATTTTCTTTTTGGTAAAACCCAAAGTCTCCAATGGCTCAAATTTTTAAAGAGTTAATATAGATTCCATTATTTATTAATCACACTGTCAAATAATGTAAAAGATTTAGTCTTTAATCACATGTTAAATATTTAAGGTACAGGTTTTTATTGTTCGACCAATTTAGGGCAGTCTATAACTAATTATTAACTCATTCTTATTCTTATAAATAAAAAAATAAATGGTCCTTAATGATCACGAGCATGAATTTATCAAATTACAGCCTACACACGTGATTCACCAAATTTATAAATGCTACATGTGTATTAGTCAATCCAAACGACATCACGTGAAACTCATAATGTTCATTACAAGTACCGGATGTAGTGATTGGAATAGATAATCTTCTTCGCGGACGCGAAGTTGATAATAACCATGCCGTGGATCAAATCTTTAGAACATACGCTAGAACCTTGTAAATGATCGAACAAATCTTCCATTTCGAGTTATGGATATCGTTTTCGATTGTCAATTTACTCAGTTCACAATAATCCATAAATATAAGGAATGATAACACCATAGCTCTTCATGATGACGAGCTCGGTTGAATAAAATCTTTCTCTGACAACTCTCTCAGTTGTACGGTAATTCCTTTAATTCAGATGGTGCTGACGTATAGTGCACATGCCACATGTGCAGCACCGGGAATATATTCAATACCAAATTCAACTTGCCTTAATGGCGAAATTCTAGGTAATTCACCAACAAATACCTCCTAAAGTTTCAGATAACATGTACCTCTTTTAATAAATTCATATTAGGTTCTTTCTAAATTATAGTATCTATGACTAATTCACAACCATTCACGGTATAATTTCAAGTCTAAATGCAGGATATGAACATCCATCAAGAATTATTTAGATCACTTTTGATAATCAACATCTTATCTTTTAGGGGATATCTACTCGAGTTCCCATCAATTAACACAATGTCGTCATGTCATAATCAATCAATCCATTCTATTGGCACTATCAACTTTTCAGTTTTATTGCCGTCGATAAGATGTGAACTTCTCAAAAGACTAATAATAACTCATAATCCTTCACAAATTCAGGGATATATGGAGACACAACTACTATTAAAAGAGTAAGGTCAACGCATAATCTATGCGAGAGAATTTCAAATCAGATAAAGACGAAAACATTTAACGAATATGAATATATCCCATGTTTTCATAATTTGAGTACGCATTCAAAAGCTCCTCGGATCGTTACCCAGGTCATTCAAACGAAATCAAATCAAAAGAAATGATAGGATCGTCGATACATCCAGTCGGGTATCAACACTCGGTAATCAGATGCTTTTCCTAAGAATCTCGCTACGGGAGAATTGGACAAGAAAGAATTGTCAATTGTCAAATAAGACAATTTCTATAGATGAGTAAATTCGACTTAGAATAATAAATAGTACGGGAACATATGTAGGTGTCCCTAACACTATGTCCCTATTTTTCACTTCTTGCAGATCTCATAAAATTTAATCTTTCACAATCTTCAAAGAAAATGTAGTGTTTATTAATCAGTTTTATGGTGACTACTAATCAGCCTTGCATGGTCCATTCCAAATTGTATGTAGGCGCGCAACTATATACAATTTTAAGATTAACGATGCAATACTCAGTTCGTCAAAATTTTTTATCATCATGTTTATAGTAAAAACATTTTCATGCTTAATTCTTAAATAAGAATCAAAAATAAATTTACAAAGATTTTCTTTGTAATGAAAACAATTAAGTTTTCCAAGGTGTTTTATAAACAACTTCATTTCGATAACGATTACTTATAAATCTCACTTGAATAATCCTTACAGTGATGAAAATTCAATCTTTATCAAGGGATACTGTTTTATCTTATAAAAACAATAAGTGATCAGCAGAAGAGTGATGAAAAGTTGTTCAGCAAGAACTAACTACAATATGCTAGGAAATGAGCTTAGCCACTTAATCATGAGGTTCATGATCTCGATGACACTCGAAAAGAATAATCGACAACGTAACTCAAACCGAGATGAGTACTTGCTCCTTGGTTGCATCACTAATGCGAACATTAGGATGAAGCAATAAAGGATAGATAACATCAATACATGTAGGATTTAGCAATCAAAGGCAGTCTTTTCATTAATCACAAACAAGTCAGAATTGTACCGTAACATATTGTGTGTCACTATGTCATACAATTCCAAGAACTCATCCTACCAACTGATATCTCAGTTAAGTTAGGGATTTTTAAAAGATACCACAATGAATACTAATTTACAAGAGTCATGGGGGTTCCACCTGTCTCGAAAGATCCATCGATCCCAATTCAGAAGAAGATTTCTTCAATTTATTTCTTGGACACTGGGCATCCTCGTTAGTGGATAATGGCCTAGGAACAACCCTTAACACGAACTAACAATCATTTAAAACCTTATAATTCAATCACAGGACTTAACGACTTCCTCTTAACAGTCTCATATTCCATACAGGTTAAATTTTACTTCATTCAAATTTTAACCAACTTATACTCAATACGATATCCTACCTCATTCTCCAGTACTTTCAACCTTATTCATAAATCTTAAAAGGGTAATAAAAGCTCGATATGATCAACACTTAATATCCAATCCTATAGCTCTTACAACAACAATTATCAAATGAGTCACTAGTATAAAATGACTCACACATTTAATTAGACTTCTCAGAAAGGTACTAGTGGCATGAGGCTTTTGGGTAATGGTTCCAATTACAGCCTCAAGTGCAAAATTCACCCTTTCGATTTCAATTTAAGAATTGGATGACAACGAATCAGATGACATCTTTCTAGGTGGTAACGTTTTGTCAAACTCCACTCTATAAGGAAAGATCGTCATGACATCGATATCAGATTTAATCTCGGCAATTATTCTTCAAGATCTTAATCAACTACTATTAACATTTCTACGAATATCAACCACTTGTTGCGATCATAAATATCCACAACTTGGTTTAGATCTAGGATAGCTAGAATTCCTACGAGAATAGCTTCGATTAATTTACTAGGGGATTTAGGGTTCCTTGTGACAATCTACGTCGTATAAATACCTCGTATAAATATCAAAATAATCATCAAACAATCATGTAATAAAATTACATCGTATGTATATATATAATCCAAGTTATATATATATTAAAATAACACTTCTCAGTCTGGCCTTGTCGGTAACTCGAGAATTCTTCGGCACCATTATAGTCAAAAGATTTTTAGACATTTTGTGAAAAATGTTTATAGTTATAAGATTTTGAAATGTTTTATTCAAAACCTTAGTTTTAAAAATCTTTCGTTCTCTATAACGAGAGCTCTAGTACCAAACTGTAACACCCCCAAATTTATACAACTCAATACAATGGAAGACTCGTTGGTGTTACGGGATAGCACATTACTCACATCATAGACAACGCTTAAAAATCGCGTCGTTTATTAATAAAGTATTTCCATTCATAAATATCAAAGTTACATAGGTCCTAAGTCATTGTATTTTATACAGGTTTTACAAAGTATTTGAATGGAAAATATTATTTTGGAGCGGGCCATGAATTCTTGTTGTCTTCCCGAGAATTACCTTCAAGTACCTGAGATAAAACATGTTAAAAGAAAAGGTCAGCGATAACGCCGAGTGAATTCATAGAGTTTAATAAATTCCATCAATATAACTTTGGTATAAAATTATTACCAAAAATCATTTCGTACAATTTATTGTAATAGGCCATAAAATAGCCAAAGTCATTTTTATACAAATCCTTATCGAAAATCATAATATAGGCATTTGCCTTAAAAATCATTATACGAGCCAATGTCGTAAAAACATCATACAATACGTCTTATGACGTTGTATAAAGTTAAATAAAAACCGTTATATGAGTATGGTTGTGAAAACCAAAACACGAACATAATATCAATAGTAAGATCCCGTATTGCTAGTCAGGCAATATATCGTAATTCGGTGCATATAGCAGTATTTCGTTAATTTGGATTATTATAAGCCGCATGACATTGTTACCTTACTACAACAAACAACGGGTAGCTAGCCCGAAACTCATTTGCCCATCTAAATTAGCGTGTCGTCACAAAGGTCACGCTATGTAAATCTTCTCATACATAAATTCGCTTACCAATCAATGTGGCACGACGGGGATCAACCGTCAAGGCGCGAACTGGGGTGATCGTCCCCAAATAGTACTATTATATGAATAAGCGTCTACCAAATCCCGGTAGTTCACAATTCATGCTAATGGGACTTTTAGTGACATAACCTAACTTTAATAATCCATTTCATTTCATCTATCGGGTCATTTAATCATTCATCAGGTCATACAATCATTCGGGTCCAAATCAATAAACAAACAATCGGGGCAAATGGTGTCCTATTTTAGTAAAACTAACATGTTATCTACCTCGCGGGTTTATAAAATATTTCATAAAAACATTTAAAAGAGTGCGAGACTATGAACTTATGTTGATGTGGGAAGGTGGTTATCGGCGATTTGGATGTACGGTACGTGCTTCAATCACGGAAACCTAGACAAATAATACTCGTCTTAGACTGTTGTCCAATGACTTTATCAAAATAACAATTATGTATACATATGATGATTTTATATATATGATGATCAAGTGGGTTTATATATTCCCATTTACTCATTTTAGTGTTATGTGTTGGAAATTTTCAAGACTAGTTACACTAGTTCAACTTGTTTACATTTTAAAGCCCAATGGGCC
Organism: Glebionis coronaria; assembly: GCA_025667525.1. Taxonomy (NCBI): domain Eukaryota; kingdom Viridiplantae; phylum Streptophyta; class Magnoliopsida; order Asterales; family Asteraceae; genus Glebionis; species Glebionis coronaria. The sequence goes on along the minus strand of JANFOE010003146.1, from coordinate 8,313 downwards.
TATTACAAGCCAATACTATTCATTAGCCCAATTATACTTTTATTATCAGTATTTATACTTTATATGTTGGGCCCAAATGGGTTAAGCCCAATAAATAAGTTTATAAGTGTTTTACCAAATCAGTCGGGTTTATTGTCCATTAAGGCTACTTTGGCCCGTTAATGTCTATATGTTGTAAAGCTCGGGTTTTATCGATTTTTACTTGTTATATATGTTTATATATCAGTATGTGAGTTTATAAAAGTTTACATTAGACGGGTCCAACCGTCTAAGTTTTATTTAACAAAAACGTTAATCTTTCGGTTTTAGCCGAAAAGACGTAAAACTTAGTATATAGTTTTTATAACTTATAAAACTTAACAAACTACCATTTTTATATAATGTCCATTTATTTATCCTTATGCATTTTTATATAAATGAAATTTATAAGTTAGTGGGTTTTAATTCACATTTTATACTATATTAGTTTGAGTGCTTATATAATACTATTAAACATTAATTCTTCAAAATCTGATTTTTAGTTTCATCTTCACCATTTTTATCATATCTTGAGTTCTATAAGGAGATAGAAGCTCATTTTGGGATGGCATAAACTTCATATTATGTGCTACAAATAAGTTAGTTATACCTACTACTCGTTCCATGTCTAACTATCCTTCACAGTCCCTACAAAACAGACTATTCAGATTGGTACACTAATCTTGTTTTGATCATATCTCACTCGTTTTGATGATTCCATTGCATGGCCAACTCTCACATGTGTATGACATCTAACACTTACTGTAAATGGATTCCACCATGCAATTTTATCAGTTCATAACTTGGTTACTTACTGTTTTTATACAACCAACAATTTAAGCAAGATTTTAGCCTTGTTTCTTATGGTTTTTCATCTTTTTAATCATATTTATCAACACTTGATCCCCACACAACATTTTTATCATCATATATCCATCATATACATATACAATAAGAAATGAAATACATGATTACATAATCAAAATAACAAGAGGATGGGAAGAACAATCTCTATACCACCAAAGTGATGAAAAGATGGGGTTGATGATGAACAAGACTTGGTTTTGGGTAACCAATCTTATGAGATATCAACATCACTTCTAGGATCACCAAGTATTTGTAGATTCCTCAAAAAATCAGCCCTTGTTCTTCATGAAAACTCCTTGAGAAATCAGCCCCAAACTCCCTTGAAAACTCCTTTTTACATGTTAGGATCACCTCCAATCTTTATAACTTCAATGGGTTTTCATCATATGTAATTTATACATATGATTTATGATTGAATCAAGATCAAATGGGGATTGTTTTGGGTGAAGAGTGGATGAAATATTGAGAGAGAGGAGAGTGTTTATGGTGGTTTGCATGAGTTGAATGAGAGAAAGTGGTATGAGTTGCTAGTTTTTGTGTAGTTGTAAGCTTACTAGTTAAGCTAGCTTACAAGTGTTATCTTGTTAGCTACATTTTGCCACATCTTGTGATGTGGTGGCATACTTTGGCCATCCCATGTTAGTGGGGTGGGGCAAGATTTATCTTGTCTCATCCCACTAATTTACGGGTATTCCTCGATTCTAGTTTCCTCGATTTGCATGCCCTCGGGTCATTTTACGAAAAACGTTTTTATAAATTATAAATCAACGGCACAAAACAAATCTAATAAAAATTGTCTCATTAAAAACGGAGTTCGAAAACGTAAATACGTAATCCTAAGGTTTCCGGTTTAGTCGTAAAGGACGTTAAATTATAATTGTAAGTCCTAATCTCTTCTCGTAAATTTGTGAGTTTATGAACCAACACAAATTTAAAATCTCAAAATAATATTCACGGATAAATTTATTTTCTGAAATGTCGGACTGTCACCAAAAATGGTGTATGTAAACGTAAACACGTAACGTAGAATCCTCTGGTTTAGACGTAGTCGATGCTACTTCAAGACGTGAATCCAAATTTCTTCCCAAAAATAAGTGAGTTCATAATATAACATTAAAATAATGTTTTTAAATAATATTTGAGAATAAAATATAAACCATAAATTGACGGATTGTCACACAGTCAATGAAAGCTATGATTGAAGCACGAATGCACCAAGTTATTAGTGAATAAGTTGCTGCATCTTTAGTTAAATTCATGGCCAACATGAATGATGGATCTGGATCTGGAGCTGAAGCTACAACTGGTGGGACTGGAACCGGTGGAGCTGAAGCTGGAGCCGATAATGTTCGTGGTACGGATGGTACAGATGTGCCCGAAGTTAGAGGCTATAACTACACTTCATTCGTAAATTCCAAACCGTAGACTCTTAAGGGGACTAAAGATGATTGAGGATTGTGTCAGTTGCTGAAAAGCTGGCGTCAGTCTTTCGAATCAGTGACCCTAATCAGGAGGATAAGGTGCAGTTTGAAATCACTACTCTCCAAGGTCGTGCATTAATTTGGTGGAATGGCAGACTTGCTTCCATAGGTATCGTTACTTATGGGACACCACGGACTAAGGTAAGGAAACGGTTAACTGAGGAGCTTGTCCTCGAAGTATTTCCAAAGTATGGAGCAAGTGTTGTATAATCTGAAACTGAAGGGAACTAACATTGGTAGATATGTCAAGTGTTTCCACAAGTTGACTCCTTTATGTCCAGGAATTTTGGAACCCGAACCATCAAGGTCAAGCAGTATATTTACAGCTGACCAAGAATAAATGCGGTGATGTGACTTCTTCTAAGCCAATTGCTTTTGTAAAGCTGTCTGTGTGGCTTATTAGCTCATGGGACACATAATTCAAGGCAAGGCTGACAAGGTCACTGAAGGGAAAAATAATTCCAAATCGAAAATTCTTTTCGTGCATTAGAGCTCGTAAGTATATCGAAAAAGGTTGTGGATTATTCATGGCTTAGGTATCGAAGAAGGAATCGTAAGAGAAGTAAGTAGAATTACTCTAGTCATTTGTGACTATTCTGAAGTGTTTCTGGAAGAATTGTCAGGGCTTCCGCCTCCAAGGCAAATAGAATTCCTATTTGATCTAATTTCTGGTGGTGCAACTGTGGCACGTGAGCCATATTTATTAGCATCATCCGAGCTGAAGTAATTATTTGTGCAGTTTTAAGAACTATCTGATTGATGTTTTATTCGACCGAGCTCGTCAGTTTGTAGAACTCCTATTCTATTCGTTAAGAAGAAGGATTATTCGTTTCGTATGTGTATCAATTACCGAGAGTTGCATAGGCTAACGATCAAGAATTGTTACCCGCTTCCAAGAAATTGAAGATCTATTTGATCAACTTCAAAACCCTCGTGTTTTCTCTAAGATTTTGGTGTTTTCTCCAAGATTGACCTTTGTTTTGCTTATCATCAACTTCGCATACGCGAGGAAGATATTCATATTACGGTGTTTAGAACTTGTGATGATCATTATGAGTTTAGGGTTATGCCTTCTGGTTTGACCAGTACACCTATTATATTCATTGACTTAATGAATTGTATGTGTAAGCCGTCTCTTGATAAATTCGTAATTGTTTTCATTGATGATATTCTAATCTGCTCTAAGAGCGAGGAAGAACATGCCGAACACTTAGGGATTATCTTGAAATTTGTTAAAGAACGAAAAGATGTACCAAAATTCTTAAAGTGTGATTTTTGGCTTAGTTCTGTACAAATTCTCTGTCATGTGATTGACAAACGTGGCATACATGTTGATTCTGCAAAAATCGAAGCCATCGAAAATTTGAATGTTCCAACTGTTCCAACTGAAGTACGACAAATTCTAGGTTTAGCTGGTTATTACTGAAGGTTTATTAAAGGATTCTTTTTGATATCAAAACCATTAACTAAGCTAACTAAAAAGAATGAGCCGTATGTGTGGGGTGATAATGAAGAGAAAGCTTTTCAGACCATGAAAAGAAAACTCTACAGCACGTCGATCTTATCGTTACCTGAAGGAAGTAAAGATTTTGTTGTTGATCGTGATACATCTCCTTTATGATTTGGGGTTGTTTTGATTTGTATATGCTTGTAGGAAACTTAGCAAGAATGAGGAAACTGCACAACCCACGACTTGTAAATGGGTGCGGTGATTTTACTCTTCGTCTATTGACACATTAATTGTATGGCACTAAGGTACGGTATCCACCGATAGTAAGAGCCTATAGTGTATTCTGGAATAAAAGAGGTAACTTAGCCTTTAAGTGATTACGATTGTGTTATTCGTTATCATTTGTGAGGTAGGAGCAAATTACAATGGATTCATTGTTAAACTCTCAAAAACTCAGTCTGAATATGACTCGATTTCTGTCAATGTTGATTGATTGACTCTGCTCATTTTATTTCGATAAATAAATCAATCGTGCTAGTTAAGAAACGTTTGTTATCTGCTCGTATTAGACGTAGAAGTTATGACGACGTGAAGCGAAAACCTTTGGAAATCGAGGTAGGTGGAAAAGTTATGCTAAAGCTATCACCCTGAAAAGGTGTTATGTATTTTGGAAAACGTGGGAAGTTAAGTCCCCGTTAGTTTGGACCATTCGAGCTGATATCGAGTGTATGTCCAGTGGCATGAAAACTTAAATTACCTCGAGAACTACAAGGAATTCACAATACTTTCATATGTCGAACCTAAGAAATTCCTTCCTGACAAAGATCTTATTATCTCTTTTGATGAAGTATGAATCGGCGGTAAGTTGCATTTCATCAAAGTACTTGTTGATATTATCGATAAGGAAGTTAGGCAACCGAAGCAAAGTCGAATTCCTATTGTCATGTGTGATGGAACTCTAGACGAGGACCAAAATTCATTTTACTCTTTGATTTCAACGAGCGATCGAGGAAGAACACAAGTTGATCTTCGGGACGAAGATCCCAACTTGGTGGGGATAATGTGACAATCCATCAATTTCAGGTCGTTATTTTAATCTCGACTAATAAGTATTATATGTTTATTTTAATGAAATTTTTTAAATTATCGATTAACCAAAAAAGTTATGGCCTGAAACTTAATGTAAGAATGTCGTTTTGATGAAAACTGACAAGAAATACATTAAGTATCGATATTATATTCTCAATTTATCATGTGAATGATTTTATTGTATTTATTTTATTTCTCGTGTTTTACGTTTTAACGAATGACGAGAACTACTAATGATCGCGATACCGACGGATGCCCAAAAATTTATGTTTTATTATCGATTGTCTCGATATTTTATATTTTGGACGTTTTCGATTTAATTATGTTTTAAGTCGTGTCGAAGTGATATTATTATTTTTAAGAAGCGTTTTAACTTTTAAAAAGTATTTTTACGAAACCCGAGTCCCGTAAATATTTTCAAAATTTAATATTTACATTTTCTACCCTTACAACTATTTACTTTGCATTTTGGACCAAAACTATGCAAAATTGGCAAAATTTACCCCTCCACCACTACTATATATAATTTTTCCACTATCTAAATTAATATTAAAATTCATTTTTACAAAAAAATCACAAATTTCTCTCTTCTCCCTCTTGAATGCCGTCCACCCCATCACCAAAAACCACCAACAAAAATCTAAAAGACCCATCTTGCAAATTCCTTTGTGATCATTTTGGTATGATTTTCTTTAACATGCAATAACTTTATTTTTCCTTTCAAATTTTGATGAAGAACTTGATGTTTGATCCAATTTTATAGTTGTGCTAGTGTGTTATTATTATTATATTTAAAATTTTGTTGTTGCATGTATAAATTTTTAAAGGTGGTTTATTAGATATGTATATACAAGTGTTATAGGATTAAAAGGGATTGATTAGAGTGATTGTAGGTTGTTATTAAGAGTATAGAAGTGGTGAAAATGGGTCAAAATGTTGATTTGACATGATTTCTAAAATGTATTTTTGGGACAGCAGCTTATAACAGATTATTTCGTGGGTTTAAGTTTTGGTATAGGCTTATATTATTTGATATTGTTGTAGTAATCTTCAAGACGCTCGTTTTGCCGCTTGAATGAGCTTCTAACTCATTACGAGCGAAAAGTTATGCTAGTTTTAGTATTTGTGTACCGGGAGACGAGTATCGGCACAATCCGAAAATTGTTGTCGATATTTGGATCGAATCTTGGGGACTATAGAATGAGTTTTGAAAATGTTCAAGCAAGGTTCTCAAGATCGGGATCTTACCTAGGATCGTTTTCGTCTTTGCAAGATCGAGATTGTAAAGTAGGATCGAGATCGTAAGATCTTACTATAATGTAATTTTTTAGTAGTCTTTGCAATATTTTACAAATTTAAAAATTAATATACATCGTAAACACAAAATTATACAAATATTTTATAAAAATGTGGTCCTAAAATATAATTATGAAATGAATAAGAAGATTTATACGTTGTTTTTTAGATTATACAAAATAGAAACTATAAATTTTTAGTTTTTTAGTTTGTCGCACGAGAAAAGTAAGATCGGATCGTAGTAGATCCTAAGATCTTATGATCAAGATTAGGATCCTATAAGTCTTAAGCACCTCAAGATCCTACGTAAGATCCGGATCATTTTTACTTTACAGTATCGTAAAATCGTAAGATCCTAAGATCAAGATTGGGATCTTGACAACCTTGTGTTCAAGGACTGATGTTGGAGTCTAAACCTCAGGTCATGAGTGTATGTTCAAACTCGAGTGTCGGTTTTATGAATGGAGTTGTTTAAATATGTCAAAATGGTTTTACGAGTTGAAGACGTAAATCTGTCCGGTTTTTTATAACACATAGATGTGTCGGGCAGAAGGTCTTAGAAGTAATATTTTTGAATGAAACTTAAACTGAGTTTTCTTCATATTATGTGTGAGTTTGTGACCAAGTTTCGTCGAAATCGGACAAGTCTAGATAGGGTAGATTGATGTGTACATTTGGAGTGTACATGCTGATTGGTATTCTGGACATGTAGTTCAATAATTATGTGGCGTGAGTTGAGTATTCACTATTGGACATGGTGATTTACTCAAGTGTTAAGTCATTATATAAATGACTTAGCTACTGGTCCGAGGGAAGTATAATGATAATTTGACTTGCGTTGACTTGGCGTCTTAAGACGGGTCAATATCGAGAGTACAAGTGTTTAAAAGAATATGTGTTGAATAAAAGGGTATAGTAATAACACTTGTATTATTAAATTTTTCGGGATTGTCTTGGTTTTGTAATTTTGATTTTTATATTATTTAAGTATGATTTATACTTAAGTCGATTTTTAACGAACGCGCCTTATTTGGTAGGTTGCGGTTTTCGCGTTTAAACGGGCATCACTAATCGTCGGCGATCGTCTCATTACCACTATTGGCTAAGGTGAGTCTATAGCCTCGCTTTTAACATGTTTACTTGTTTTATAAAACCGGCGAGGGGGATAACATGCTTGTTTTATTAAAATAAAAAGGGTACAACGAGAAGTTGTGGAAACCCTACTTATTGGAAAAGTATGGGTGCAACGAGAAGTTGTGGGAACCCTATTTACTTGAAAAGTAATTATTGAAATTGAAATGCACAACTATAAGTTGTCGTAAACTCATGATTGTTTTAAAATTGAACACAAAGAACTTAATTCTATGTTTAGATGAAAGTTATTACATAAGTTTGTTTAGCCTTAAAAGACCAATGAATCGTGAATTGTTAATCGAGATAACGCTAATGCTATGGATAGATCTATCGGGGTGACGCCCAGTCCGGTCGCGACTAGCTCTCGCGTGGTGTTGTGATGCACTAGTAATGAAACATCAGATGCATTGTATAAGAGAAATATACGCACTTGGCTAGGTGTGTTGGGCTGAAATAATATATGTTAACGTTCAATGTCACGAGACTTATGTAATGACACGATAATTATGTCCGTACAACATAATTGTCTATGATAAGTTATTAACCATGGAAGGTTATTTTGAATACTTGTGTTCTCTTTAGTTAAATTAAACTCTATAGATTCACTCGGCAAATTTTGCTGACTTTTTAACATGTTTTATCTCAGATCCATTGGGAAGGCACTCGAGGAAGGCGGTTTCATGAAGCTTGCTTATTTAAAATGTTTTGGCACGCTTTTATAAATTATATCCATTCCAATAATTTTTACCATTTACTAGGTTTTGTAAACTTGAAGTTATCGGGGACCGTGTATGAAATTGTACTTTTATTGAATGAACATGAATGGATGCTTATTAAAACGACTTGTTTTGAGCCGTTTTCTATGATTATGAGATTGAACCATGATAGTAACACCCAATGACCCTTCCGCTGTTATGACCAAAATTTAGGGGTGTTACATATATATATATATATATATATATATATATATATATATAT
>JANFOE010003145.1:0-20632 GCA_025667525.1 Glebionis coronaria | reverse complement strand
TATATATATATATATATATATATATATATATATATATATATATATTATATATATATATATATATATATATATATATATATATATATATATATATATATATATATATATATATATATATATATATATATATATATATATATATATATATATATATATATATATATATATATATATATATATATATATATATATATATATATATATATATATATATATATATATATATATATATATATATATATATATATAAGGTAGGGATACACTAAAAAGTCCCTTAAAATAAAAAGTATAGGAAGGATTATAGGAGTGACATGTGTCACTTAGCCACATCATCATGCCACATAATCATGACACCTCAACACCTAAAAAATTTCGAATTTAAAAAAAAAAATTTTTTTTTCGTAATTTTCTTTTTGGAAAAAAAAAATTTCGAAAAATTTAAAAAAATCGAAAAATGTATAAATAAACTGTTAGAAGCTAAAGATGTTATTGATTTTGAACATCAATAAAAAGGGAGATTATTAAAAACCTTTTGATGGATTTGTGATTTTTAGTAAGTGGTACATATTGTGTTATCCCGTAGCAGTGTTTGATGAAGATGGATCAAATTCATGACTGCAGCTGCAAAGTGTCCCACCATACAAGCATTTAAACATTTTTCCACAACCAGTTTTTAGTATCTATGGTATAATGATGAAGGAAATTAGGGTTTTTTTTTGTCGTGTAGGTGGAGGTTATGGAGATTGTATTAGGTCGTCAGAAGATGCTTATATGATGATTATGGTTTAATAGAAAAAGTTTCAACCGATTGTTTTGATTGGATACACAAGCTGTATTTTTGGTAAAAGTATTATTCGGATATGCCGTATTTTTAGTACAAATTTATTCGGATATCTCGGATGAAAATAGAATAGTAAATTTGTAGCCAATGGTAAAACGCCACATAGGATATAACATGGCACCATCTTATTTTCTTATGTCAAACTTAGCCCCATATATATATATTATATATATATATATATATATATATATATATATATATATATATATATATATATATATAATATATATATATATATATATATATATATATATATATATATATATATATATATATATATATATATATATATATATATATATATATATATATATATATATATATATATATATATATATATATATATATATATATATATATATATATATATATAAATATATGTATATGAGTTGTAAGTTATGAGTTGTAAAAAATTGTCGTTCTAAAAAAAAACTTATATTCACTTGATAAAAACTTACATCGAACAATTTTAACTATAATAATTTAAAATGTTTAAACTCCAAACATTTTTATGGTATTAAGAAATTCTATTAAGTATAGTGGCACCAATCTTCATTTTATTTTACGATGAGCGTTTGTTTAAATTAGATGATACTCACCGGCTTCATTCATAAATCTAACTTTCATCAGCTATAAATTGTTGTCATTATTAATTTATTATACAATACAAAATAAAAACACGTGTTGAAAACCAAAAGTAAGACATAACGATAAATGTAGCCCATTTGTATGAGTGTGACAATCGTTAATTAACCCACTATTTATGAATTTGAGATTAGAAAATAACATTATTGATTGCAAATACATAGTGTGGGTCACAATTTTAAGGCTTCAAAAAGTCACTCATCTTATCAAAATATTTCTTGATAAGGTTTAATGAAGTTTTACTTTTGACTAAGTACATGCTTGATTCAAGTTAAGGAATAAAAAAAAATAAGAACATCGATATATACTATATAATACAATGGTAAAGAATATTAGTGATGTTTGGTTTTAAAAAAAATGAAAATATATTTCTACAAATTTACTTCAGTCAAATTTAATTTACTTATTTTGATCAATAATGTTTAATTATTTATTTTCATTAATAATGTTTGATACTTTTTCCGTCTCATTTTAATCGTGCTCATTTTATTTTTTAAAATCTTACTTAATAAATTTACTTTAAATATTTTTATTTATATTATATAACACTTAATAAAAAATATGCGAGTGAATTTATTTTTAAATATATTTTCATTAATATTAATTTTATTAATTATTATATAACACAAAACAAAATTATTAAAAATCGAAGGTGAGAAATTAAATTCCTAAAAGCAAATGATAACAATTAAAATGAGACGAAAGTATTATTTTTTTTTTCTTTTTATTAAAAGTGTTCGTTCACGTCTCTTCAATGTCAAATTAGCCCAATTATTATTTATCTATTTGGACCTTTATAAATGTCCAGTTGATAAAAATGACGTTTTATGTTAAATTGGGAGGTGAAAATGGCGATGTTTTGAACCCGAGTCAACTCGGCCAGGTCAACCGATTAATCCGGTTCCGATCGAAAAAACGAGTCATATTGACCCGGGTTTCACATTATCGAAACCTGGCTCGACCCGCCGGGTTTGAGGTGACTCGGGTTAACCCGGTTTTCGAGACCCGGCCGGGTTTTGATTTTTCGAGTTTTTTTAAAAAGAAAATATTAAATTTAATGTATTTGCGACGAAATTTTATTTTTACATATTATATTTGTTGGTAAACAATTTATATCTTAAATATACGTGAATTTTTATTGTTTTTACATATAGTTTTTATTAATTATTAAAGTATAAAAAAAATTAGAAAACAGGTTAACGCGGGTTGACCCAGACCCGATAACTCGACCAGGTGAATTTGAAATTTGAAACCCGGTTTCAAAACATTGCAAAATGGTCACAACTTTGTTGCTAATGGATTACACAAATAATTTATCGAGCGCCTCGTCCCACCAATATGAATCTGAACCAAACTGCTCAAGCATGTACATGATAACACCTACACGTGTAAAGATTTTCTTTACCTCTGAAATTCATTCTCACCTTGTTTTGAATCAGTTGTAAAAAGCAACATTTTCACGAGCCCTGATATAAGTTTTGTAAACATGACAAAACTGTGGATGTAAAATTTACTCATTGCTTTCTGTAAGGAATCTCAATATATCACCCATGAAGTCCTTAAATACTGCACATGAAATTTTATATTAACGGGTGCATTATAACCTTAAATATCAACTCTTGGCACAAGAACCTTAATTTTATACTGAGTGGTGCATTTGAAGGCATTAGTAGGATTGACCTTGTAAAGTTCTTACCAAAAAACTCTCATCAAAAGGATAGTTGGTCACACGCTTGAGAGAAACTAATGGGTCCTTTATGCTCTACACACAGTTACGTAACAGTAATATGGTATTATTTTTTCAAGTGATGACATACGAAAAGAACTTGTTAATCTAAAAAGTTAGACATAGTTTAAATGATATATACGTTGTCTTCTTGCGGCATATTCTTCAGACCAATGCTGCTCCGAGAAGCAATCTAGAACCAATCAAACTTTTAGAGCCCTCTTTGGATGTGAGCCCTGACACGTTGGGCATCAACACACTTGAACACCACATGGTAGCATCTATATCACAGTACAACGAAGACTACATATATCAGTCGAAGGTACATAGCGTTTGTTTCAGTTTTTTAAGCAAAATAAATTTGCATCAGCAAATCAGTAGATGAATAATTAGAATGCGTTTGAAAGAAATCAAAGGTAAAATATAAGGGTATACATGTATAATACCTTGTCCCTCTTTGCGTTCACCTTCCTGGAAGTTTTCTGTGTCCCGGTTTATCCCAAGGCAAAAATGGTGCAATTGATCAGACATATGGATCAATGAGTATGTAAACAAATAATACGTTTCCAGAGTAGGTAGTTAATCCTTCGGTTATAATAAGCAACTCCGTTACGCATTTCACAGTCTCATCAGTAGGCAAGGTGACACAAAGCAGACTTGTAGTCATATGGATTAGAATACATAATAACCTGGTTTCCTTTAGCATTTCATCTTTATATATATATATATATATATCTATATTATATATAGGTATAATTATGACTTGAAACCACAGTTTTAATCCCAGTCATATCCCAGTCACATCTTTTAACCAATAGGATTTGAGATTTTCCTAAAAAATCTCAAAACTTTCCTAAATTTCGTCACTTTTGGCTAAAAAACATTTTACTAAAACGCAATTATTTTTAAAACCGCGTTTTCATACCGCGACTATATATACTATTGTTAACGGTATTTTTTTCATTCTTTCTACCACATGCGGCGGGTTAAAAAACACACAACCTCCATAACCATTTTCTTTATAAAACCCTAGTCCCCTCCATCGATCTTGTCTATCTTCATGCTCTTCTAAATCTCTGTAAAACCCTTATTATACATATCAAACTAAAATCAAAACCCTGATTGATTCATAAACGTATCATTCATCATAGATCTTTCATCATAACCCTAAATCTATTAATCCTTATGATGGAAGAGTTCTGATCTGCATGTATTTAATCTTTATGGTGCTAATACAAATTTTCTGCAAATTAAAGGTTGATTTGCGTGTTTGTGCCTGTTTTTATGATTTGACCCGTTCACCTTGCCACATATAACCAGATCAGCTACAATATTTCTAATAAATCTCCCAAATATAAATCAAGCGATCATGACAAGAGTAGAGGAAGAAGCCCTAACATCAGCAGCATAATATTCTTTCGATTCATCAGTCATTCGATTATTAAAAGAATGATTCAATTAATCATTGGATTCATCCAAATCAGGAGAAAGTATTACTATTCATCCATATCAGATGGTTGTCTTAGATGAATACCCAGGTATGTAATCTTTTGTATTATTGTTTATGTGTATGTCAATGGCTACAATCCAATATGATATAATATAGTTTTTCATGTAATTTATTCAGGAACACCATGATTATGATAGCATGAATAGCTCGAATCAAAAAATCAAGAAATCGATACTGGTGATTTTCCCAGTCAACCCTCTGATAGCTATGTTAAGGTATATGCCTAATCCTTTTGACAACCCACTGTAATTGCTAATTTATCAATCTTCTTTTTTGACAACAAATTTTCTTAAACACCTCTTCATTCATACACCTGAAGCACGGACCAACTCCAAAATTGAAGTGTGATTTTTTGATGTATTTGTTAGTCCCTAGACTAGCCATTTGAAGGTAGAATTCAATCAATAAGCGGTCATTGCATTAATGTTTTGGTCTCTAGGTTTTCATGTTTTCTGAATATACTGTTTAACAGTTACCATTGGAAGCACGAACCTCTCCTCATCTCTTGAATTAGGGACTCATCTCTTATGTATCTGTAATTGTTCTCATTAGCGAGGCAGTTGCAATATGGTTTGGGGGATTAGAAGATTTAAAAAATAGAAGAGTACTTTTTTGGAATAGATTATTGGCGGTGGTGGGGAGATTTAAAAGCGTTTTAATTTCAATGTTTGGAGCTCTTTAGAACCAAATGAATGAAGTACTGAAATCTGAGAACTGAAAACAGAAGCAGATATTTGCATTCTTTTGTTTCGCTAACATAGCTGATATGTTTAACAGCGTTGCGTTACTTATTTCGCTACAGAAAAATATCACTAAATGAACTGAGATGGGGAGCTTGTCAAAACTAAGAAATCCTCGATGGACACCCACCGGCAGCAGTTGTACTAGGAAAAACATCTGCAAAAGTAAGGAACCCGCATCATCGATCTGTTGTTGGTACTGCTACAAAGATTTGGGTTGGCCGTGTCGACTCACAAAGTCAGCGTTCTATTTTAACAAACACTTTGGATTGGTATTCTGCAAAGAACAAGGGTTGATGGAGTGCTGCAGCACAGGTATCTTTGATAATTGTCGTCATTTAGCCTATATGTCCTGGTCTACCTATATGTGATACTAATAGGTAGAAGTGGTCACACTTAAGCCACAAGGGTCTTGGTATTTTTGATACCATGAGCCTCCATGGCTCCCTAAACAGGCGCCCTTCACCTGAGACCCCTATGATAGGTTATGCTTATAAAACCTTTAACCGCAGTCAAATAGTTCTGTCCAAACAGCCGATGCGCAAAACTTTGTGCAGAATTTGAGGAGGTTCGGTGGAGAAACTTTATGTTTCATGCAGAATACTAACGTTGTTTACTCTACATAACACACTTTCCAGAAAGCCCCTATAATAAGTTATTCACATACAGCCCCTAAAAACATATATGCCCAACAGTCATGTGGCGTGGATGCATGGTCACGTGTATTACATAATGCAGAGAGTGTGCAACTAATATACACATGTAAAGAAAGTTTCATACAGAATAATGATCAAGTATTATTGCTAATGTAAAACACTAGAATTACAGATTTTGAGAATGGGGTATTATGATTTACTGTATTTATGATAAAGCAAATTAGAAGACATGTATAGATCAAATGTAGTGACGCTTATTTTGATATCATGTAACTTAACTTGGCAATTTATTGGGCATTTACTAAGCCACAAGGAAGTAATTACGAAAGAAGCCACTTACAGATATGGAGAAACAACTTTAGACACTGCCCTCAAATTTGGGAAATCTGAAATCACAGGTATCCATTTGATTTTTATACAAGATGTTGATGGTTCAATAGCAGATAGGGCCTTATGTAATTCACGTTTATTTCAGACACAAGAAGCTGGGGTTGCAATTGCAGATAGGTCTCACTAACCACTATACCTAAGTCATTGTCAATGTACATGTTAACCTTTACTAAGTTTAGTCAACCTGTTCTATGCATTGCTTCCTGTTACAAAATGGAAAATCATCGCAATAAGGAAACCTTTTCGGACAATTGGGAAAATAATCAATGCTTCTGAATGAAAGGTGAGTGGTACATAATCAATGATCGGTAGTTATGGCTACAATAAACAAAATACTGCAGGGTTCTAATATTCAGCTACGCACACTATGGATCATATCTGTCATATGTGAAATTATGATTTGCCTTATCATGGATTCTCGACCTGTTCCCAATAAACCGCGAACTTACCTTGACCGCCTTGTCTTACGGATTGGTTGTGAGGGTGAACCCAACGAACTCTTGACTTTTTTCGTGGATAATTAGAAACAAATATGTTAATTCTTAAAAAAGTTATGCTTTAAACCGGCTACATTGTTTTTTAATTTACATTGTTCATTATGATGTTACTCTTTTTAGTTGATCATCTATTTCTGTTTTTTTGAAGGGAAGGAAGCCGCAAATGACTCAATCACTTATTTTTTAGGAACTACGATCTGAATTTGACTATACTCTGGTATAAAGAATTAAAGATATTATCCTATCCTTCATTGATGTCTTTTAAAGTTTTTTTTAACATGGCAGAAAAACAATTTTCATTCATGTTAATTTCCTCTTGTGCAATATGTTTGCCAGACATACGGGGGTTTTGATTTTTAGGATTCCTGTGTGTCGTGACTGATGGAATTCTTTGGTTTGAGCAAAGGCCTGATCATGTTGTGATGACCCAAATCCTTTTGTTGGCGCCACTTATGAGAGGTAACAGTAGCAATGGGTGTGTGAACATAGTGATCGTTTTTGAACAAATGATGCTTTTTTATGGGAACGATGGCTTATATGTGAATATGATTGATGTTTTTTTAATATTCAATGATTAGGGATGTGATGAGTTTGCACGGCCCCGGTTAAGAATGAGATTACCCGTATCTTGGCAGGGCGACCTATGGGGTTGTAGCCATGGCGTGCGTATCCTCCTTTTTCCTAAAAGTTGCCTTACCTGAGCCTCATTTACGTTAATATTGGGGGTGTGGTCTGAGCAACCCTACAATCTGAGCAAGTGGCCATCCCCAATCTATTTGGCTTGGCTGCCTATGTTACATGGTGAACGCCTGTTTCCCAGCGGGTATCTTTTTAGGGAAGTTGGGTGGTTGGTAAACTATTGTTCTTATTCTATGAGGGAGTGCATCTTTGCAGGCCAAGCTTTATGACCTTGCGACCATATTGCCTTTTCACTCGGTTTGTGAATATAACTAAATTTTGTCATATCATGGACAATCGGGGGCTTTCACGAATACTAACGGGTTTAAACCTGTCAACATTCGTGGATTGGCGGGACAATTGGAGGCTGTGATGAATAGTAATGGCCTTTGACTAACACTGTCAACATTCGTGTCTTTGATGGGAGAACTATTAAGTTTGCATCCATGCCGAGTGTAGCCACTTTGTGAGCCTCACAACCTCAATTTTTTTCTAGAAAGTGGAAAGCTTTTGAAACAGTATGAGTATAGCTTTGTTTATGCATTTTTATGATTATGCAAATCTTGAAATAAGCTGGCAGAAACACGTACAACATATGGTGTGTTGCTGTGTTACTGAGGTTGAATCATCCGTGTCTTGGTGGGTTCATTGCTCGGAATCTACAATCACTTTCTAACTATACACATTTTATTTTCTAGGTTTTGCTCGACCTTCTTTTGATGCAAGGGACGAAAACGTGGAGCCTACTACCATACAACAAACAAAGGCCAATATTGAACTTTCCATCGTCTTTGGCTCAGTTTCATTTGTAGTAATCTGAACAACCTATTACATCGTAGGAAAACTTCCCAGGCTTAATTGTTGGTGGTTCTGGTAGTGAGTGTTTTTGTTCTCCTTGAGCTCTTATTGTAGGTTTTATGAGTTATAATGTGTCCTATTTAAGGTGTCTGTTTTTCTGTAGCTGTTACACCTGTATCTATGGATCTACTGAATTCACAAACAGGCTCGGTTGATAATATGGTTAAGGGCGATTTTTGCGGATGACTATTTAGTATCATGTCGGCTAAGGAGTTGTCCTTACTATTCTCTTTGTTATTGTAAGTTTATAAAAATTTTCAAAAAATGAACCATTTTCATCATGTATTAGTCAAAGAGGGAAAAAATGAACTTGATAACGTGTAAGACCATGGATTGTCAAAAGAGCAAGTTTGTCATAATGTTTAGTTATACAAAATAATAATTGGTTGAATACCATCAGTTAACTGCATAATTGTTATGTATTGCAGGCTCTTATTGAACATTCAAGCATCTGCTCCGTTTTCGTAAACACAAGATGGGAAGGAAGAGAGATGCGCCTAGCTGTGGTTCGGTTACAGAAAGTTGGTGGTAGCGAGTAGAAAGTAACACGTTGACAGGAAAAAGTTGTGACGGGTATGTTTAAAGGATTTTTTAAGGTTCGGTTTTGATTTGATGTTACTGGATTTCACCGAGTTTGCTTTTGCTTAGCTTGTCATTAATTCCATAGTAGTATTTTAAGTTGAAACACTTATAAAGCAATCATATTTAGAAAAATCTTACATGTACGACCTTTCTTTATTGAAGACACAAATTCAAACTTTGTACATGGTTTATTAGATTTTCCCTTTTAAGATAGGCTTCTTATATCAAGAAAATACATGTTTACAATGAAAAAGTGAATCAATGTGAACAAACATGAGGTACATATTAGATGGAGTGAGAAATGGCATATAGAACAACCATAAAATTGATTGGTATGCATACATGGGTACATTTAGTTAGGAAGATTAATGTTTGTGGGGTCTGACTCTCTTTCTTCCAGAGTTTAGTACTTCATGTTTTTTTCCCTTTATCCGCTCATGCGTCTCTTTCTTTCAGAACTGAGTACTTCATGTTGTTTTCGATAATGAACATGTTGGAAGCCCCCTCTTCAAAGAGACCTCGATGCAGTTAAATATGAGCAGGATCAGTTTGGCCCAGGTTATCAAAGTACGCTTGAAGGTTTTCTTCGTCATATTGCAGGTATCAACCACTATGTATGTGAAGTGTTCAAATTGTACTCCGTTGTATGGGATTAACACATATTCATATTTGATAACCGACCATTACTTGACTATCGTGTGAGATTCCAACTCCATCTCCCTCCTCCTCCTTATTTTGTATGAGATATCACCAAAAGAACACAAACATTTGTGTTCATTGTAAGTTTAGAACAATGGTATACTTTTGCTATATTTAAAAGAAAGAACACAAACATTTGCATTAATTTTATTCGTTTATAACAAAGTGTCAGTCTACCATTAATCGCACATAAATTATGATGTTGCAAACAACGCTGGGATGGACCACAATATGTATAGCCAGCCTGCACAGTCTTTTTCTGTTCACACCCAAGGTGAGTGCTTTTTTTCCCATTATTTTTTTCTGACTACTTTTTTGTAGTTGTTGTAGATCATTTTTACACCTTTCTTTTCCGCCAATGAATAGGTGTCGGTGAACCCAATCTTTCCAGCTCTACAAGTTGTAAAGGTTGACTCATTACAAAGAGCAACGGTCACAGGCACATGGTATGGGTACTGGTGGGAATGTGCGAAGAGGGAAACAGCCAAATAACTTGCAAAATCTGCTGCTGAAGGTGACATTCGGTTTTCTGTTAGCTATGCACCGTGAAGCATCTATCTACACACCTCACATGGGCTGCAACGGTGACTTCAGGAAGTTGTTGCACAGGTGTAACGATGGAGCATAAGACCGATCAGTGAATTATTACTTATGTAAGCCTGATTTCGTTTGAATTGATTTGGGTTTTTGTATACTTGAATTGGTTTAGTTTCAAATCTAAAGTGGTGAGTAGTTTTAAATGGATTAAAAGAATTTTATTTCAAAATGATGAAGTGTCTTATTGTTTGTATTACTCTCTTGGGTCACTTTTCAGGAGATCACGGAGCATAATGGTCATTTGGGGTGCGCGGTTAACTTTGGGTTCATCAAGTAAAAAGTTTGTGATGGGTAAATTACAGAACCACAGGTAATCTCTTATACCTCATATAAAAAAATAGTGTCGTTGCTGGTGCATCCGGTGGTAATGTATTATCGTCGTCTGAGTTACTTGCTAAGATTGGAGGAAGCCAAGTAGAAGCAGTCTGTGATGCCCTTGACCACCAATTTGGTGGACCCTTAAGTTACACAGGCGGTGCTTATTTGCTCGAGCATAAATATCGATAAGTAGATCAGCAAATGATCCTTTCATTTTCTGTTCTTGATAGGAACGCTAAACTCTTTAGGATTAAAGACTTGGAAGTCTTGAAAACACTCCTGGATACCAGTTGCCTTATTGACATATTGGAATAAATGGTATTAAAAAATTGTGATCCTTTTTTTTACAGAAATAGTAATAGGAAGAGTGATATGCGTTGGCATCCAAATCTCCAAACAAAGCAGAATCTTATCACAATTCATGGTATACTTCTTGAAAATCCAACAGCTTCCTACCCACTTGTCCTGTTTTCAATCCAACTTTATTTTTGTACCCGTTTGACATGTTAGAGGAATAGATGCAAAGTATAATACAGATTTAGGTTTGGGGGTCTCGTGTTATTGATTATTTCTTTTACTTTGAGAGTCTAAATATCTAATGCAATATGGCATCTTACCAACCACTCTTTTTGTCAATTTATCTTTTCAAAGTTCCACTATGTTGCCTTTTTTCAGGAAATAAAGGTGGTGGTAGGACACGTTTAAACTTGGAAATCTGGTCTGCTATTGCTCTTGGAGCTTCCCGTGGCATCGAGTATCTACACAGTCATGGTGACAATATCTCCAATGGAATATCAAATCATCAAATGTCCTCCAAACAAAATCATTAGAGGTCCGGATATCTGATTTTGGTCTAGCCCATCTCGTGGGCTTGCCGTCAACACCAAACCGAGTGGTTAGATACCATGCACCAGAGGTCACAGAACCACACAGAGTCTCACAAAAAGCAGATAACTGAACATTATGTGTGAACTCGAGTGTTGGATATATAGAAATCAGTACGCTTTTGGAACACTAAACATATGAGTAAGATTTCTAACACTATAGAAGGCAGGCTTACGTGGAATGTATCTGTAACAATCAAAGCAATGCCTTCAGTTGAAACAACTCGCTGAGCACCAGATTTTTCTATGCAATTCTCATCAGTGCAAGTAAGACCAGACAGCCAGTAAAGTACCTAAATGCAAATACCAAATACAGATGGTAGATTCCTTTTATCGAAAGAACATGTATTGAAAAGTGAAAACATAACGACAATGCCAGCTTTTACATATAAGTTTAATTAAGTTCTATAATAAAGCCGACAGCTTGATTTTGGTATAATGATGTAGTCGATATTCAAGATCAAAAATTATAACTTGAAAATTTCTAAATGAAAGCAACATTATCCATAACTCATGTCGCTGGAAATTAAAGAATATCAATACACGACAGACAAAACCGCTAAAGACAGTATAGAGGATTGGTTTCCCATTGGGGTAAGCAAACATTCCTTTATAATCACAAGTTGATATAGAGAATTAATCAAACACAAGCCACTTCGAACAAGCCATATCTCCAGAACAATGGTGGACTTTAGTAGAGGCAGGGGAAGGTCCTGGACTCCTGGCCCTCGCAAAGGTTGTGACAAGTAGTGTAAATATTATTCCTTTCGTCTCAAAGTTAATATCCATTTTTTTAGTACGTCTAAATTAACTCCGAACATTCAAATATTCAGTGACGACATCTTTGTACCACTACAAGTCTACAACACTATTATTATTCACAGTTCTTTGAAAGAGTTTACTTACTTGAATATAATTATGAAAGTAGTTACTAAGAAACACATTTTCAGAAATGAACCCTACTCTCTGACTATGGGCGATTTTGATGGCGAATTCATATGCTAAACTGATCTACTCACCATTCATTTGATAACACTCGATTTATTCTCGTTATAGATGTTTCGTTTCTTGCCTTCTACATTGTGATAAGATCTTGGCTTTGGTTTCGATCATCCCATTTTCTTTGTGATCGTGTTTTCGCATTAAACGATTCATTTGTTCTGATTTTAATTGAGTATTATCGAGTTCGACGTGTTGCTGGATTGGTTTTTTTATTTCTTATCAGATCGCTTTAGTTTAGGGTTTATTTTGTTTGGTGCCCTAATTTTAATATTATTTTATTGCTGTTCCCTTAGTGGAATCTATTGTGGCGGATTTGATTGGTTGCTGATAAAACCCTAATCGTTTAGGGTTAGGGTTTCGTTTCTTTGGCGATCGATTGTTTGTGAGAGATGAATTCAAATGTGGTTTCTTCGAGCAACAACATCTCGGAGATTCTTAAGTCGGTTAAAAATAGTTCACTTGCGTCGAAGGTAGTGAATATTGATGGGAAGTTTATGCCAAGGAGGATGACTCCTTCACAAGAACCTGTTAATGTCGATTCACCTGTTACCCTGGATAAGGAATCGGTGGTTGCTGATAAGCCATCGTTTTCTTCTATTGTGAATGAGAAACCTACCAAGCGCACTGTTAAAATCAAGGAACTCAGGAATGAGATTAAGATTGATGGGGCTGCTGTCGCTATTCCAATGGAAGCTGTGGAATCTGTTAATGCTCGGTTTGTTAACACTCTCTATGGCTACTTCATTGGAGACCGTCTTGCATATCCTCAAGTGGAGAATTATGTTAAGCACACCTGGGCGAAGTATGGGCTGAAACGAATTCAATTGCATGAGGAATTTTTTATTTTTCAGTTTAATACAAAGGAAGGGATGGAAAGCGTATTGGAGAATGGACCATGGATGATTCGTCGTGTTCCGTTGCTCTTAAATGAGTGGACTCCTAATACGGTGTTAAAGAAGGATAAATCAAGCATGTGCCGGTCTGGATTAAGATGCACCACGTGCCTATTGTTGCCTATTCTGAAATGGGTCTTAGTCTTATTACTACTCAAATAGGTAAGCCGTTAATGCTAGATGCTTATACTAGCAACATGTGCTTGCATTCTTGGGGACGAAGTGCCTATGCGAGAGCTCTTGTTGAAATTGGAGCTGATGTAGAGCTTGTGAAAACGCTTGTGGTTGCAATTCCAAGAGGTGATAAGGAAGGACATTCCTTTGCAACTATTGATATTGAATATGAGTGGACACCGCCCCGGTGTGCTACTTGTTGTATCTTTGATCATGTGGATGCAAAGTGCCCTAAGCTGCCTAAGAATGTTGCAAAAGAGAATACGGATACTGAGGGGTTCACTGAAGTGCGTAAGAAGAAGAAGAAATCTAAGAATGGTAAGCAAGTGGATGGTATTAAGCTGTCCAAACCACCTCTGAATCTGCAGTACCGTAGGGCTGAGAAGAAAGACTCGGATAGACAGGCTGTTAAGCTTGATGGTAAGAAACAGGAGCAGGCTCAGAATAGGGGGCAAGTAAAGATCCCATGGTTATGAAAAATTCTTTTAGTGCATTAAATCAGGATGATGATAATGATGGGGATGAGGAAAGACGGCAAAATCAGGAGCAAGACTTACAGCTGCTTAATGAAAGTGATAGTGATATTGATGAATCTATTGAGATGGAAAAGAATCCAAATGTTGCAGCAGGTTCTGAAAATAAGAAACAGGAGGCAAGCACTTCCTTATCCGGTAGTTCCTCATGATTAATGTCGGTTCTTGGAACATACGGGGTCTTAACCTCACCCCTAAACAAAATGAGGTTAAACAGGTTATTTCGGAGAATCAGCTAGCGGTCTGTGCCATTCTTGAGTCGCATGCGGCTCACCATAATCTTGATCGTCTTTGTAAACATACGTTTTCTCATTGGAGCTGGATGTCCAACGTTGTGTCTTGTTCTAAGGGCACTCGTATAATTGTTGGATGGAATCATTTTGATGTGGATGTTATGCTTATCCATCAGGACTCTCAAGTTATGCATACGCGTATTTGGATCAAAGCTGAAAAGAAGGAATTTTTTTGTTCCTTTGTTTATGCTTTTAATCGGTATACTCAAAGACGTACGCTTTGGAGTAACTTGGGTATGCACAAGAACTATGTTAATGGTCGTCCATGGTGCTTACTTGGGGACTTTAATGCCTCTTTATTTATGGAGGATTCTTCCACAGGTTCTTCGAGGGTGGATATTTCCATGCGAGAGTTCAGAGATTGTGTGGACCAGGTGGAAATTATGGACGTGCCTCGTACTGGTTTGCAGTATACATGGAACCAGAAGCCTCATGGTTTGGATGGCGTGCTTCGTAAGCTGGACCGTGTCATGGCTAACTTTGAGTTTCAGGAGGCATTTTTGGGGGTTCATGCGGTTTTTAAACCGTATCGAATTTCGGATCATGCGCCGGCTATTCTTGCTATTCCTGCTCATGTTCAGGAAAAGAGGAAGCCGTTTAAGTTTTTTAATGTTTTACTTGGTCATGACAGGTTCAAGGAAGTGGTACGTAATGGCTGGGATTATCGAGTTTCAGGTTTTCTTATGTACCAGGTTGTTAAGAAGCTTAAAATGCTGAAACGTCCCATTCGGAAGCTCCTGATTGATAAAGAAAATCTGCACGCGAATGTTGATGGCCTTCGTAAGGAGTTGGACATGATTCAAACAAAGCTTGATGCTGATCCGTTTAATGTGAGCATTCGTGAACAGGAGGCTGCTATTTTAACCGCATTTAATGATGCTCTTCTTGTGGAGGAGAAATTTCTTAAACAGAAGGCAAAAGTTACATGGTTAAAAGATGGTGACTCGAACACTGCTTATTTTCATAAGGTGGTTCAGAGTAGGATAAGTCGGAGCAGGATTGATGTGATTACGGATTCTAATGGTGTGGTCTTCCAAAATCAGGATGTTCCCAATGTTTTTATTGATCATTATAAAGTCTTTCTGGGACAGCCGGGAATCACTAGAGGTTTTGACACTAATAATCTATTTACCACGCTTTTGGATCCTACTGAAGCTGAGTATATGGTCCGAAACATCAGTCCTAACGAAGTCCAAAATGCAATGTTTTCGATGGGTAACGAGAAGTCGCCTGGTCCGGATGGTTTTACGGCGGCTTTCTTTAAAGACACTTGGGAGATTATTGGTAATGATGTTACTAAGGCTGTTGGTGAGTTTTTCACGAATGGTGTTCTTCTTAAAGAGCTAAATCACACTATTATAGCTCTTATTCCAAAGGTGCATGCTCCTGCTCGTGTGAATGATTACCGTCCTATCTCGTGTTGTAATGTGCTCTTTAAGTGTATTACAAAGATTCTTGCTAACCGGATTAAGAATAGTTTAAAGAAGTTGATTAGCCCTAATCAGTCTGCGTTTGTCCCGGGTAGAAATATTGCGGATAATATCCTGCTTACTCAAGAAATTATGCACAATTATCATTTGGATCGTGGTACCCCGAGATGTGCTTTTAAAGTTGACATTCAAAAAGCGTATGACACCGTTGATTGGGATTTTCTTCGTGCAGCTCTTGTTGGTTTTGGATTTCATCATCGTATGATCGCTTGGATAATGGAGTGTGTGTGTTCTACTTCATTCTCTATTTGCATTAATGGGTCGCTTCATGGTTATTTTAAAGGGAAGCGGGGTCTTAGACAAGGAGACCCGCTTTCTCTTTATCTTTTCACTATTGTGATGGAGGTTTTCACGCTTATGATGCATAGGAGGGTGCGTGAGTCGGCTGGTTTCACATATCATCGGTACTGCTCAAAGTTAAACTTGATTAATCTTTGTTTTGCAGACGACTTGTTCCTTTTTGCTCATGGAGATGTCGAGTCGGCTAAGGTTATTATGGAAGCTTTAGAGGAATTTAAAGAGGCTTCGGGGCTTACGCCTAGCATGCCTAAGAGTAAGGCTTATTTTTGCAATGTTATCAACTTCACAAAGCTTGCTATTCTAAATGTTCTCCCTTTTGAGAAAGATCGTCTACCGGTGAAATACCTTGGAGTTCCATTAGTTTCGTCGAGGCTTATTATTCGGGATTGCAAGGAATTAATTGATAAAGTGCAATGTCGTGTTAACGATTGGAAGAATAAATTTCTTTCAACTGCGGGTCGGCTTCAGCTCATTCGTTCGGTCCTGGGTTCTTTTCATGTTTACTGGGCGTCCGTGTTTATCATTCCATCTAGTGTGCATTTAAACATTGAGCAAATCTTACGTGGTTTTTTATGGTGTCAAGGATCCATGAAAAGAGGAAAAGCGAAGGTGTCATGGGAGGTTGTTTGTTTGCCTAGAAATGAAGGAGGTCTTGGAATTCGGAGACTTGATCATTTTAATAAAGCGCTCATGGTGTCTCATATTTGGAAGCTTCTTTCTCGAAAGGAATCGCTATGGGTTCAATGGATTCATGCGTATAAGCTTCAAAAATGGAACTTTTGGGAGGTTCCGTATAGGGGTTCTATGTCATGGGGATGGAGAAAGCTGTTGTTGCTGCGTCCTCTTATCCGTGAGTACATTTGGTCTAAGATTGGTGATGGTATGAATACGTCCTTTTGGTTTGACAAATGGTGCGAATTTAGTCCTCTCGCCAATATTATTTCTGCGCGTGATATTGCTCGGGCTGGCTTGCACAGGGCTGCTATGGTGCGGGATTATGTTCAAGATGGTACATGGATTTGGCCGGCTGCATGGCTGACTAAATATCCATGTTTGAATATGATTCAGGTGCCTGTGTTCTCGGAGGATGCTGACTGCCTGAAATGGCGTTTGGGAGATGGCAGTATGTCGTTTTTTTCGGTAAACCAGGTTTGGAACTCTATTAGACCTAGAGACAACGAAGTTCCTTGGGCTGATGTGGTGTGGTTTCGTTCGTGTATTCCTAAACATGCGTTCATTATGTGGCTGATTTTTAAAAAGCGGTTAAAGACACAAGATTGTTTGGCAATTTGGGACAGAAATAGTGCGCTGGATGCTTCATGCTCTCTTTGTGGTACGCAACCGGACTCTCATGATCACTTGTTTTTTGAGTGTACGTTTTCGCAGCAGGTTTGGAGTAATGTGATGCATATGGCTCGGCTTGAAGGGACTGGTCCGGATTTCGGCTCTATTTTCTCGAGGCTTTTCCCTATTGCTAAGCGTAGTTCGTCGCAAAGTTGCATTGGCAAACTGGTTCTGGCGGCTGCTGCTTATTTTATTTGGCGTGAAAGAAATGCTCGTCTTTTTAAAGGTGTAAAGAAGTCCGTCCAGGAGGTAGTCGATGGTATTGTCTCTACTGTTCGGTTGAAGCTTATGTCTTGTCGTTTAAAGAAGTCTAAGGATGCTATGATTTTTGCGCATCTTTGGGAGATCCCTCAGTCCATCTTGATTTAGTCTTAATGTTTTGCTTATGTACGATTAGATGGTTCTTTCCTATTGGTGTTATAGGTTACGTTGTGGTTGTTAGGTTCTCATATGGCATGTCATATGAGTAGAGGCTGTTCGAGCTGTGTTGGCTTGAGGTTAATGTGACATACGGTCACATTCCATTGTACTTAACTGATTTTTTTGGTGTAATATATTTTACCGGGGAATCACCCCTTTACCCAAAAAAAAAAAAAAAACACATTTTCAGCGTACTCAATCGAAAAAAAATGGAGGTTGGAATGTTTTGTCATAGCAGATGAGTAGATTATATAGATTTAAGATTAAAAATCAACTTAGAAATTAATTAATATCGTTTCGTCTTTTTTGACGTTAATATCGTATTGTCGTTTGGTTATCCCAAATTTACTTTTCCCTTCCCAATGCCGAATGTATATCGTGTGAAGTACGAGCATACCACAACTGTGTGGAATTGTGAATTAAATGAGTGAATACCTTTTTATTTTGTAATTAGTACTGCTAATAATAAAAAAGAGTATTTTATAATTTATAAAATCGGTTGGGTTCGGTTTTTATGGTTCGTTTCTATATCAAAACCGAACCAAAAGTTTGGTTTTTAGACAAATGAAAAACGAAAAACCTAACCATCGGTTTTCAGTTTCGGTCGATTATTTTTGTTCGGTTGATCCAGTTTTCGGTTCGATTTCGATTTTCTCGGTTGATCCTACCGCCAACACACGTTCTAATTTTCAAGTCAAGTTTGGTTTACCTCAACTAAATTTATTTGGTTTTAGAACACAAATTTTAATGTCGGATGCCAAATATTCAAAACCAATTTACAGCTAACAGGTATACTTATGTTATTCGGGTCATATCTAAAATCCTACGTGACAACAATATATTTAAGATCCTATCTCTAAATAAGTAGAATATTTCAAACTAGAAATGGTAACCAACTTCACATAGTGGTTCTCAAATATACTCATATCATTGATTAGGCTTGCGCATTATAAAACGTCGAACGCGTTGAACCAAAAAAATGAACTATTTTTCGATCCGATTCTTGGTCTACTTTTTTTAATAATTTCCATTCTTTAGTTCGGTTCAGTTATATGCACAACTGGGTATTAGTTTTGTTATACCGAACTTACTCGGACATGGACCGACAATCTCGATCTAATCTTCGATCCAGTGTCTTAGGCTAAATAGGTTGTTGGTTAGGTCCGGTTTTGGTCTGGTTTTCAAACTGTGCACAACCTTGCTAATGGTTAATTGCAAATAGGTAAAAAAGAAATACATTGGACTTCCGTCTGATGAAAGATTTAACTTTCAATAATTTTATTATCGTAAATTTTGTCTTTCAACGAATAATAACAGAAACCAAAATGAATCGAAAACCGACTATGACAAAAACATGAACCAAAAACCGAACTGATACCCAAACTGAAGTTTACTGATAAAAACCAAAACAGAAAACCATAAATATACAAAACAAAAAACCAAACTAAAAATGGTTGTTCATCTCATATCGATTTGATTCGATTTTTGGTTGGTTTTGCGCAGCCCTACACTAAAGAAACCCACTGCACTATCACATATTGGTTTGTTTTGACCAAAGTAGGTGTTCTCACACGGATAACTATATATGCCAGTGTCAAGAATTAGAAGTAAAAGATAATTGAAGATTCTATCATTAGAAAAAGACTACAACCATTAGAACTCAATGACAAACATTACTTCAAAAGAAGTTTTATGAAGCGAACACGAACGAAAAAACAATTATTGTATGTCCAAAATATTTATGAACCAAACCCGTCCTTTTATACTTAAAAACAAAATTTATGAACTAAACTTGTCCCTTGGGTGAGTCAAATCCAAATTATATCAACGAACCCGTTTGTTCGGTGAGACGAGGCCAAAGAATATCAAAGGTTGGTTTTCTATTAAAAAGAAAGTAACGAATCAAGAAACGTAGTTTAAAAAATAACCAAATCGATATTCGTACAACCAAAGATTCACATGAGACAACACACAACCTGAGGTGGGTCAAGCCCTAGACTTATAAAAACTTAGTTTCATTTAAATTTTCTTTTAACAAAAATAAGTCACACGACAAACAAATATAACAAATATCCAAACGTACTTTAAAAAAAGGTTTGCGAAACGACCCCGCCCGTTGGGCGGGTTACGACGCTAGTATAAATATATATATATATATATATATATATATATATATATATATATATATATATATATATATATATATATATATATATATATATATATATATATATATATATATATATATATATATATATATATATATATATATATATATATATATATATATATATATATATGTATATATATATATATATATATATATATGTATATATATATATATATATATATATATATATATATATATATATATATATATATATATATATATATATATATATATATATATATATATATATATATATATATATATATATATATATATATATATATATATATATATATATATATATATATATATTATATATATATATATATATATATATATATATATATATATATATATATATATATATATATATATATATATATATATATATA
>JANFOE010003144.1:0-47962 GCA_025667525.1 Glebionis coronaria | reverse complement strand
ACACGTAAATAATTAGAACACGGGAAAACAACGGGTTTCCTATTTGGGGGCCCACATACCCACGAAGTTAGGGACAAGGAAGGGGCCTAGCCCACTTATTTTTTTTACTAAATAGAAAAGAAGGGAGTTCATTTTTTCATTTTACAAAGAACTAGAAAAAAAACCCTAGCCTCCTCCTTCTCCCTTTGTTGTCGCCACATACAAACACCACCAAGGGGGTGTTTGTTGATCTTGGTAGATCCAATTTATTGCAAGGATGTTCGTGTTAGTAAATTCCTTTGATCCATGAATCGGTAATCTTCTTAAACCTTTTTTTTAATTATTTATTAGATCTAAACACATGAAATCATGGGGTTATTAAAACAAGTTAATAAACATGTAGATCTAATCATGGGGTTATTAAAACAAGTTAATAAACATGTAGATCTAATCAAGTGGGATTAAAAACATGGGGTTTAAGGGGTGTTTGGTTCGGCTAAGGGGTGGAACCGAGAGCAAGGGCTCTCGGTGGTTGTTTGATCATCACCAACCGAGACCAGAAGGTCTCAGTTTGGTTTGGGTGTTTCGGCTGCAAGCAACCAAGGGACCCCGACGCATGTCGGGGTTATCCTTGGTGGTCTAAGGGGGTCTCGGCTACAAACAAACACGCACCACCGGTTTAAGCCGATGGCGGTTTGCCATGGTTAAGGGTTGTAGATCCGGTTCAAGGGGTTCACGGACCGGTTCATGACATGTTTAGATTTAAAACACGGGTTCGGTTCACGGTTTATTTTTCAAGTTAATTATTTATTTTACAAGTTAAATAATTACAAGATTTAATTAAATTAATTTAGCATGCTATGTAATTAATTTAATTTGGACATGACTTAGTTTAATTATTAGTAATAATACTACATGATTTTGACCTAAGTATTTTAGGATTTAATTAATTAATTATTAAAACATGGCATGTAATTAATTAATTTCCATGACTTAGGTTATATTAATAATAAATATTAATACTGTTAGAGTATGCTCGTGTCATTATAAATAGTTATACGGCTAGATACATGTGAGCCTATGGGGTCACACACATATACACAGAGGTACCATTAAATATATCGCATCTATTGTATTTTCGATATATATATATATATAATCTACGTAACTCGAGATGGCTACTAATTACTAAGTTTATACTTACTTAATTAGATTGAGCCAAATCAAATCACAAGGGAGTAATTAGTATAAGTGATTAATGTAATTATCACTAATCAATTATCATTAATTTACACTTATTAAAATGTGTAAGTTACATGTTTGATATAAGTTTTCCCTTATTTGGTGCATACCAATTCTAACATAACAATGAGAGGTGAAGTAAAGAATGAAAAGAAAATGAATCTTTTCTTTTTCTCCTTTCTTTGTCACACGTTTGATAAAATAAAATTGGTTTCTTTTACTTATTGATCTAGTTCTTGCACTAGCGTAATGTAAGAATTATTAACACAAAGTTACGTGGTTAAGACTAGCATCTACTTGGTATACCGTGACGTGTAGTGTGTTTCTACATAGAGGTGATCTACTTTGGTCACTTGGGTTTCTTGGTTAAATCGTGTGTTGATGATGGTCTCCGTTCGATCCTACCGAATCACGCTACAAATGTATACTATTATGTGTTTATTATTTGATTAATCATATGGCTATATGGATCCGTTGATAGGTGATCTTTCTGATGCGTTTATTATTTATTCATATCATGTTTATATGGATAATCACCTGTAGTGGTATCAGAGCCATCATATGATGTCATATGATTATCGAGTATGCGTAAAAGTGGCCAAATCGCGTGTTTTTGGGGGATTAATAAAGAAAAAATTAAAACAGCCCCAAGGGATTAATTTTCGTGTTAAAACAGACCATAATATGGTCTTATGATCTGTATTTTTTTATTCCATGGCCACTAGATACGCATATTTAATTAGTTTTGTTGTCGGTACGTGTAAAATGACCTAAAAATGCATATTTTGGCCACGAGATACGCCATATGGACATGATTTCTGTAATTATATGATAATTATAAGGTGTTTAAAATGTGATTTTAATATCCTAAGGTCATCGGTTATACGTACCAATCGGAGGTTTAATTAATTGTTGATTATTGCTTCGATTTCGTTGGCTAACAAGTGTATCTTGTTGTTTATTTTATATCCATGGCAAATACATGCATGTTTGGTCATGGAATTAGCCAACACCTTGTTATATTCATAATAATGGTATTATTATGTTTCGTATGCAAAGCCGGTGAAAACCTAGACCAAATGTGAGATGTTGTGTATTGATTTGCATTTAATTTCAGTTTTGGGGTTTGCCATTGTTTCGGCTTAATTAATATGTTTTTGATGTTGGTTATAGCCACTGTTTGGGCACTTTACAGTAGTTTAATGATAGGTTAAATGTTTTTAGTCATAAATCAATTGTAACCGATGCTTGGATGGGAATGACTAAAGAATTAAAGACATATTGTGAAATTCGGCGCTGTAGAGTGACCTGCACTAAAACATGATTTCCCGGAGTTCTGTAAGGAGATAGAAGCCCAATTTTGGTGTGCTGATTCACAACTCATGGGCCTTCAAAAGTCTCAACTGAAGCTCAGGCTAGGGAGGACTCCTTCTATTGGTTTTGGTCCCTAGAAGTCGACTGAAATGTTATGGCAGTTTTGGGCCTCATGTTCACTTTGGGTTCTACTTGCTCTTGATCGTGTTAGAGCAAGTGGGACCCCACTTTGTGGTAGTTTTGACTTACCCTTAGTTGACTTCTTGGTCCTCGTGATGTCTCACGAGATCAAGCTTAGGTTTTCATCGGTTCGAGGCTTTGCATACGTGTGGTTGTGTGGTTGCTTATTTGCTTGATATCTTGCTATAACCTGCAAATGTTTTTATAAAACTTGATACCAATCACAAACCAATTATAAAACTAAATATTTGATTTAGTTTAAAGTTTAAATATGATTTAAAACTAAATTATTGTTTTCATAATAACTCGTATCGTGTTATGAATGTTATTTCTTTTATGTATTGTCTAATCTAATATTCCACTTAGGTTTTATATTAGTCTTTGACTTGGACAACTTGACACACATAAATTAAAACAAGATTAGACTTAAGTTAAGAAATGTTTTTTACTTGTGCTACGATGGATGAATGCATGCTTCCTCGTACACACTTTTGATTTATAAATCAAACTTTTATACCCGTCTCAAATTTAAGTCATGCCGTCCAATCGTTTGAGATCACTTGCAATTACTTTTTGCATCTTGTGAGACGGATGTAAATTGTAACCCAAGGTGATTATTATCTATGCGTGAGACCTAGACTTATTCTCGCATGTTCTCAAATTGGATGACTTAATCGGTACAACGGTGAGACCTTGACCGAGGCAAGGATGGGGCTAAACATGCCAGTTTGACATTTAGAGAAATGTTTACTTGTGTCATGAGTCCCATAAGGATCTAAGAATTGCATAATATTTGCAATTGATGAGCGTCATCTACCTATTGAATCTATTATTGCTAGCAGATCAACTGATGTAATGGTGGAACCTCAATGAGGATCTTAGCCTTTTCTTAAAATTAATTTTTTTTATAAACTTGGGTAGTTAATTTTAAAAGGATAATTATCGAAAATACTAAATATGAACTTTGTATTTCTATTAATGATTTTATGCAACACAAACCATAAACAAAGTTTGTTTCCTTTAGTGCTAGAGGAAAACAAACTAAGTCTTCTTTCCTTGTAAGAATAAGACTCGTTCCCATCCTTTCTCCTTGTATGAGAAAGCTGTAATAGGAACACTTGAATCTTCTCAATTCTAATCAATCTTAATACACACCTACTCAAGAAATCACATTGTCTTGTAAGTCAAAACGATTAAGTACGGTTGGCACATCTTAAAGTGTTAAGATATTGTATGAAGTCTTGATTAGAAATGGAAGTCTAAATAAACCGTGAGAGGAAAGGAAATTACTAGAATGTTTTTATAGTATATTTTCCTTACAGAAACAAGTTCCATAAGATTCTACACACCTTTGAGGTAAAGTAGAAAGAGGAATTGCATGTAAAACTTTCAAGTTAATGGCATCGATAGAAATCCCATTATAATATAGTAGAAGTTGTTACTTTTCTTTGAATATCTATGTACATGGTTACTAGTTTACGCGACTCACATTGGCTATAATGTGTAGACATTCAAAGTACTAGAAAGTATACAAATTGCTACTTGCTTTTTCACTAGTATAGATACATTAAAAATGTTGTCTTAAATAATGGGAGCAATGCAGTTTTCAATCATAGGACACACTTGTAATGTTGTCTTATTCAGTGGGAGCTATGAGCTTATCACATTGAAAGTGACCCACTTAATTTCTTTATTGTCTTGAAATAACATCATAGTTTTCTAAGCCTTATTGCATATTATTTTAAAAGATAACTAGTCGCTTTTCTGATGTCGCTTCCCAAAATGTTATCTAAAAATAGTTATGCATTATTGCTTATTAAACGATGAAGTTCTACATAACCCTTCTATACAAGCTTGATTTGAGTATGACTTAATTCTTATTATATATGTGATATTTTAATATTATTCATATATAATGTTGTGTCATGCTCAAGTGGGATAAATATTAGAGTGTGCAAGGTACAACACAATATGGCTAATCATATTTTACTAGGACTTTTACATATTGATGTATGTTGTCTAATAGAGAACTAATGTCAAGAAATAATAAAAATGACTTCACATTACCTAAATGTCTTCTTGTAAAGACATAAACATGAAGTATGTAAATTAACTTGAAAATACTATTGAAACCAAAAGTAGGCATTCAATAATACTTTATTTATAATATGTTTATGTCTTCAAGTAAAGACATAAACGTGAACTTCCTTGAATTATTCAAAGAATTATAAAATAAAGTAAGTACTTCACTTGTTGTGTCTTCCTGTTAGGGCATATACAATGAAGTTATTGAATTGTTCAATACCTTATAAAGTAAATTTAGCGACTAACATGTTATGTTTTCTTGTAAAAACATGAACATGAAGTTCTTGAACTGCTAAAACAATCATACTTTATAACATGCAATTGGCTTGAATATTTCTTTTATGCAATTTGGTTTGACCAAATAATAAAATATGTGATCCAAAGAGTATTAGGTTATCTAAGGAATTGTGATATTGTCTCACAATCGCAACACTAGGTATCACGTGTAAAATCAAATACTATTGTTATTATTTGATCCTTGATAACACTAACTACTCTCTCTTATCTTATTAAGGTTAACAAAATTTTAAATGAGCCACATGCTTATTCATTATGGTTCCAAACAAGAAGGTAACTAAGAAACCATAAAGTTATGGAATGGGATGACTCCCAATAAGTCTTGTAGAAGTCTTGAATTTGTTGAAATCATGTTAGACGTGTTATTAACAAACTAGAATCAAGAACTATCAATTTATTTTATACATCCCAAACGAGAACAATTCATTGTTGCTCGACATGCTACGTACTTGGATAAAGTCTCCTCTTACAAGAAGCAAGTGGGAGCCTTTGTGCATCTTTGCAGAAAGTAAGAAATAAAATACAACACTCTGAATAGACTAGCGAGCAACATAATGAGGCTGATCATGTAAATGCAAAAGCCACAAATTGTTGTAACTCCCATTCGCATACCCGCAAGGATACCTCAAGCACTTGAAGATATGAATGTCATGTCAATGTTGAGGAATATGAGTTAGAGGATCATAGTGAACCTCATAACTATCGAGACTCATTTTAGACTTAGAATCTAATGAATGACTCAAAACTATGAATGGTAGATGTAGTCCATAAAAGAAAATCAATTTTGGAATTTGAAATTCTTTCACCAATCAGTAAGACTGATAGGTTATAAATGGTCTTCTATGAGAAGATAGATATGGACACAATTGTACACTTTTGTACACACTCTCTTTGAATAGGTTTTAAGGCATGCTCAAGCAATTGATCATGTTTAAAGCTTTATTTTCTTTGCGAGTGTTAAACTAATAAAGATATTAATTACCATACTTGATTTCATTAGTATGAAATATGGCAATTGGATGTATAAATCCTCATGAATGATTACATTTGCGAGGACGTTGTGTAATCAAAAGGGTATATAAATCCAACTAATCTTTAGAAAGTGTACAAGATCTAAAAATCCAAGTATGGATTAAAGCATGCATCTAGGAGCTGGAATCTTATGTTTAAATCAAGGATATGATCATGATTAAAACATAGATAACTCTTGAGTCTACCTTTAAGCTAGTCGGAGCACTTTGTATTATTTGTTCTTTAATCTCATATGTTGTTAACATATAGAAATATTATTCCATCTAAGTTAGATTTTAATCCTTGGATTGGAATATATTCTATTGAGAGATATAAGAAACAAATCATATAACCTTGGAACATATGCTTAGTATGATATGTCATATGCGGTTAATAAGTCTAAATATGACACATCAATGAGAAAGTCTCAAAGTTCTATCTCACTTGATAAGATTGAATATGTACATGGAGACCCTTAGTTTACCTAATGGATTCTTTACATATGATATGTTATATATTAGACTAATTTTATTACTTGCATGAATGCAAGATGAACTTATCACAAAGTGTCTAAGTGAAAGTCATTAGACTACTGTAGACTTGTTCATCATTTACGGATTTAAGGTAAGAAGATTAGTGTTGAGTTTATACACTAATGCTTACTTTGATTGAGATGGTACTTAATCCTAGTGATAGTTGTAACACCTGGTAATTTTCCCTACTTTGTAAAATGACTATTTTACCCTTTGACTTTTTATTTAGTCAACTATGAGATTTAAATGTGTTGGAACCGGGAGGTTATCCCGCGTTTTCTGAAAAACTGTTTGCTGACAAGTAATGACTTCACACTGTGCTCAGTCATTATTCTGACCATTTTCTGTGAACCTGACCAAAGTGCTGAGACGTTCAATGAATTAACGATAATCCATGAGATTATCCGTTATTTGTGAATTATGTGCTTAACTGTTTAGTTTTTAACAGCGTGATCGTATTTTCATGAGCAGCGTATTTAAATATTTCTGTATATGTTTATATATGCCTGTATTTTAGTATTTTTGCTATTTATAGTAATAAATCGTATTTACTGTGAATATTTAATTAACGTATCGCGTTTTCGTATTTTACGTCGTTTTTACGTTTAACCGTCGTTAGCGTGCATAAAATACTTTACCAATCATAAAATGTCAGTTTTCGTCGAAAAATCGTAAATTTAATATATTTCGTCAAATTTTTAAGTTTTACGTAATTTTAAACTTAACTATATACTTTTTGATATTTACCTAAAACTAACTAACCTTTTTACCTTAAACCTTTTAACTAGTTACAATAGTAAAAATTTTGAATAATTTACCTCATATGGGACCCCCCATAACCGGCCAAAAACTCCACCACATGCAAGATAACCAAAGTTTTACTCTTTGCCAAAATAAGCTTAAACCTTACACACCCTAAACTCTTTTAACTTATTACCCATATTTACCTCAACTCACACCTCACTTTCACTCATTCACTTCACTAAAAAAACACACAACTCTCTTTCTCTCTCAAAAACACACGGCACAAACACACACACAAAAACCTCCATTGTTGATTTCTTGAAGCTCCATTTCAAGAACATTTAGCATAAAATAAATACATCCTAGGGTTCGTACAAGCATAAGGAAGAATGGGTTTTTTTGGTTTGTTGATTTGAGAAGTTTTTGGTTGAAGTTTATAGAAGTTGGGTTTTGTTGATTTTTAGTTGATTAGAGCGTAGATCGGGTTATCGTGGTTACGTAGAATTGTTACTCAATGTTATTTCTTGAACCTTTTTTGATTCTTTATTTTTCATGCATAATCTATGTAGATCTATGCATGCATGTTACTCATCAACTATTTTCTTGAAATAAAAAGATTAAAATTATTTTTGGTCATGAAATATTTTAGATCTATGAAAATTATGTGTGGATTTATTAGATCCATGCATGAAAATGTTTTAATTGAAAGACTTGTAAACTATAAAAATGTATACTTTTAGATTTATGGACTTGAAGATAAATCTTGTATTTTGAGTGTGTTTATGAATAATTGAAGGGAACTAGTAGTGTTACTACTAGTGGGTACGTTTGAAAATGGTCGAAAACGAGTTTTTACGAAAAGTATATAATCTGTCCGATTTTTTATAAGAGGCATAGAGGGTCGTAAAAATTGTTTTGACACTAGTTTACTACGATATTATGAAAATATAAGTTAATACCTTCGTTTCGATACATTATGGGCTAAAAACGGAGCTAAAATGAGTAAGATATGGTCGTTTAAATTTCGTTGAGGGAAACTTAATTTTTGTGAAAAACACTATAATGTGTTTGTTGTCTAGATTTTTAAAGTGGTCGAAACGACATTTTTGAGTTAAACGGAGTTGTTTTAAGTGTCAAAATGGTTACTAAAAGTTGTATATGAATGTTGGACTTGTTTTGTAAAAAGGGTATTAGCGCGAAATGTGAATACTTGATGTACCGTTAAACGTTTGAGCGTTGAAAGTGGAAATTGATACTATTGCGAGAAAATGACTTGTTGAAATATTGACGATTGAGAAAGTGTTGAAAATAGGGGTTTTAGGACGAGATTTGAGTACTTACTAAAAATGGCAAATTTTTACGTGACGCCGAAAGGCTGCCGAACTTTCGTTAAAAATCGTGTAGGAAAAATTTATTAAGATAAATTTGGGTAAATTAAATTTACGCCGAAAGGCTGTCGAAATTTCGTCGAGTCAAAAATAAATATTTTTGCCTAAGTATATATATACTATGATGTTTATAACGATATAACATTTACAAGTCACGATTTTAACAAGGATATATATATATGATTGATGAGTAACGTACGTGACGAACTATTGTGACTTATTTGCTAGCGCCTAAACTATAGTATTATATTTAGGTTGTTGCTAGAGTTGCTCGCTACTATTTGATCATACTTGTGCGGTTTGAATCGTTGCTTGAGGTGAGTTTATAGATCCCTATTAAACTGCTTTCTATGTTTAATGTTTTGGGATGTGATAAATGCTTTGATGCTTGCTTCTGGACGCAAGTAAAACTTGATTTCTGTGAACGCCTTGTGAACACTATTTATGAGATAGCTTAAGTTGCTTTAGCCATAGTCCCCACTATCGTGAATCGTTAGTTACTCTGCTGGAGTAAGCTCTTATGTTACGGATAAATCTATTGAGGGTTGACGACCTCCACTCGGGCATTCTGACGCTGGACGAGTGTGTACCATTTGTATGAACGGAGTTATCTTGGCTAGGTACTCCATTGGGGCATAATTTATGTATGCAATCTATTAAATGCAGTGGATCACTAGTTTCGATGTCACGAGTTTAGCTATCATAAATATTGTGAACACCCAATTTATCCTACACTTGGCACTATATCTCCTATAGTTGCACGTGTACATGAAATGAAATCTGAAATCGTATTACTATGAATTTTTACTTGAAACCTATATTCTCACCAACTTTATGTTGACCCAATTTAGCATTTATCTCAGGTAATTGATGATGAGTTGTATCTGCTGTGTGAAGTACTTGGAGTCCGCATGCATTTCTTGGATATCTTCGGACATTTATTTACTTATGCTTTTGAACTATTATCTCGTTGATGTTTAAAACTTTTATATTTCGCTGCACTATCTTTTGAAACTGAGACCGTTTGTACTGTGATTCTTTTAATTTAAATTCAACGAGGTATTTTTATAAAACGTCTCATTTAGAGTCGTTCTCTTGTACCTTGAACTATGATACAATGATGTAACAGCCCCCGAGCTTCACCGCTTCTGCATATCACATTTTTGGGTGTTACAGAATTAGTAATCAGAGCCTTGGTTATAGAGAACTAGGTTGCATCTTAGGCCTAGACTATAACCGATGTGGCTACTTGTTACTCTGTATACATATGTGTACTACGTAATGCATTACGTAGGATAACACTATAAGTAATATGTAATATATATTATGTAATACGTAATATGTATTATATACATATGCATTTCGCTGATTTGCATACTTTAATATCTATACATGATTATTTCATGCATACCCTACAACTGCTTTAATACGCATTTTGGTTGTTGCAGGTTATGTCGTCATGTACTATTACTTACCAGTCCGACTCTGCCGACGAAGAGTGGGAAGACGAGATTGAGATGATACCAGATCATGTCGAGCCGGAGAATGACCCAGAGGAGGCTCCTGAGGAGGCTGATCCTGAAGAGGAAGGTGCGGAGTATGACACTGACGAGGATCCGGAGGAGGATGATGAGGGTGAGCCTGATGTGTTGTCTGATACTTCTGATGTTGTTGATGGGATGCCACCTGTTGTGCATCGTACTTTGATCGAGTGGGTTAGTGGTAGTGAGGATGATGAGGATGATGAGGATGACGTGGATGGTATTGAGGTAGATCACGAGGGTGACGAGGGTATGGATGGATATGAGGTAGGTCATGAGGATGATATGGATGGTGTTGAGGTAGATCATGAGGGTGATGATGATATGGATGGATATGAGGTAGATCGTGAGGACGATGAGGACATAGATGATGAGATTAAGAGTGATACTGACGTTAGGATGGTTGTGGCTAGTAATGATAGCGAGGGTGCTGAGGCTGATGATGATAGTAGGGTTGATGCTTTGACTGTTGTGCCTGAGAGAGTTGAGCCTAGTAGGAGGAGTGAGATTAGGAAGACGTCCAACTTGAGGAGGAAGCCTACTGTTCCATGTCAGTGGTTTAGAGAGGAGAGGGAAGCTTTATGGGGTATGCCACCAGCTGAGGTTTATACTGATTCCGATGATACTGTACCACCTGCTGATGGAGCTGGACCATCCGGTGTTAGATCTCGAGCTTTGTCCGATTCTGATTCATCATGCCCACCGAAGAAGGTTTGTATGTCTGATTCACACACTACACCTGAGGCATCGCCTACTCATGGGAGTCGAGTTGCTACTACTGTTTCTACACCACCTACTCATCATGTTGGAGAGCCCTCTAGACCTAGGTCATGTGTTGTTATGATAGGATCTGCTAGGGATTCAGATGTTGTTCGTTTTCGTCTACTTGAGGATGCAGTTTTTGGATTGTTAGAGGATAACGAGGATACCCTTGACTTGTTGGATACCACGCTTGAGGAGGTTGCTAGGTTGAGGCGTTAGTTGGAGTCAGTTCGTGGAGGAGACCGAGCTGCAG
Organism: Glebionis coronaria; assembly: GCA_025667525.1. Lineage (NCBI taxonomy): Eukaryota > Viridiplantae > Streptophyta > Magnoliopsida > Asterales > Asteraceae > Glebionis > Glebionis coronaria. The sequence continues at coordinate 36,633 of JANFOE010003144.1, read as the reverse complement.
ATGGAGACCCGATGAGTGATTCATCGAGATGTGCTGAGTGTGATCGTCGTCGTTTCACTTAGAGATTCATCGTTATTGTGCTTAATTCTAGAGTAGATTGACATCTTTATCTTTTGGGTATTGTATCCACTAAACTAGAGTAGTACTCGGTTAGTTGGAGTAGACTAGATGTAATCATACTCTTATTTTATGACTATGTATTCGATATTTTGATTATGAATGGGAATTTAACTTTATGACCTTGACCAGTGACTATCCTTTCTATGTTTGTTGTACTGTTAAATTCTGCATTCTATTTTAGCATAAGAAATATATAACATGTATATTCGTGCTTGAACCTTATTTGCATTGTTGTCTGTCTTAACGCAGAGAAACAATGGTGAACACACGTAACGGAATGACTGACGCACAATTGGAAGCACTGATTACGCAACGAGTGACTGCTGCACTGGCAAACATTCAAGCTAACAACAACGTGAACGAAGCACCACCGATCAATGTTGACAATCGACCGCCTAAGCCGTGTACTTACAAGGACTTTAGGAGTTGTGACCCTTTGAATTTTAATGGTACTGAAGGAGCTGTCGGATTAGCTCGTTGGGTTGAAAAGATGGAAGCTGTGTTTCGTGTCAGTGGATGTGCTGTTGAAAACCAAGTGACTTATTCTACTTGTACTTTAGCTGCTGGAGCGTTGACATGGTGGAACACCCATGCGCAGACGGCTGGAGCCGAGGAGGCGTATGGAATGAGTTGGGAGGAACTTAAGAAGTTGTTGACTAAGGAGTACTGTCCTCGTAATGAGATTCAGAAAATGGAAATCGAATTGTGGAACCTGACTGTGAAGAACAATGACATTGGTACGTACACTAGGAGGTTCCAAGAATTGTGTTCGCTATGTCCTGGAATGGTTCCGGATGAAGAAAGAAGGTTGAGCGCTATATTTGGGGTTTACCGGGTAGAGTTCAAGGGACTGTGACATCGTCTGGACCGACAAAAGTTAGTGAGGCTATAAGGATGGCTCACAGTTTGATGGACCAAGTTGTTCGAGCAAATGCTGGGAATGCCGCAGACAACAAGAGAAAATGGGGGAATAACCAAAGGAACAACCATGGGAACTATCCTAATAAGAGGCAAGACACCGTGAAAGCGTACACTGCTGGTACTGGGGAAAAGGGAGTATACAATGGGACGTTACCTTTGTGCAATCGATGCAAGCGTCACCATAATGGACAATGCAATGTACAATGTCACAACTACAAGAAAACTGGACACATTGCTAGAGATTGTAAGTCACCACCCAACACGAAAGCCAACGTCACTTGCTTTGAATGTCAGCAAAAGGGACACTACATCAATGAGTGCCCAAAGAAAAAGAACAAGGACCAAGGAAAGATTGCTAAAGCTGGGGAAGCTCGTGGAAGGGTCTATGTGATAGGAGGAGGGGAAGCACAAAAAAACCCTGACGTCGTGACGGGTACGTTTCTTCTCAATGGTCCTTATGCTTCTATTTTATTTGATACTGGAGCCGATAGGAGTTTTGTGTCGACTATCTTTAGTGTTTTACTTGATGTGACCCCTTCGCCCTTAGACACTAAGTACACTATTGAGTTAGCTAATGGGAAGTTGATAGAAGCCGACGCTATACTTCGTGGATGCACTTTAAATCTTCTAGGTCATCCTTTCGTAATAGACCTTATGCCTGTTGAGTTAGGGAGTTTTGACGTGATTGTCGGAATAGATTGGTTGTCGAGATATCATGCTAAGATTGTATGCGACCAGAAGATCGTTCGCTTACCATTTGGTGATGAAGTTTTGGATGTACAATGGGATACAAGTAACAGAAAAGGGAAGTCACGACTGAACATTATCTCGCGTGTCAAGGCTCAGAAGTTGTTGTCGGAAGGTTGCCACGTATTTTTAGCCTGTGTTACTGAAAAGCAGACGGAAGAAAAACGGTTGGAAGATGTACCTATCGTACGAGATTTTCCGGAAGTCTTTCCTGAAGATTTGCCTGGATTACCGCCGGGTAGACAAGTTGAATTCCAGATCGATTTAATACCGGGAGCTGCACCTGTTGCTCGAGCGCCTTACCGTTTAGCACCGTCAGAATTGCAAGAACTAGCGACGCAAATCCAAGAATTGACTGATAAAGGATTCATAAGACCGAGTTCTTCACCTTGGGGAGCTCCAGTCTTATTTGTAAAGAAGAAGGATGGAAGTTTTCGGATGTGTATCGACTATCGTGAGTTAAACAAACTTACCATCAAGAACCGTTACCCGTTACCTAGGATCGATGATCTGTTTGATCAGTTGCAAGGATCGAGCGTTTACTCGAAGATTGACCTTAGGTCTGGTTATCACCAATTGAGAGTCCGTGAGGAAGATGTTGCAAAGACTGCTTTTAGGACTAGGTATGGACACTATGAGTTCCAAGTGATGCCATTCGGTTTGACAAATGCACCTGCTGTGTTTATGGACCTCATGAACCGGGTGTGTAAACCGTATTTGGACAAGTTTGTCATTGTGTTCATCGATGACATACTGATTTACTCAAGGAATGAGAAGGAACATGAGGAACATCTTAAGATAATATTGGAATTACTTAAGAAGGAGGAATTGTACGCTAAGTTCTCGAAGTGTGATTTTTGGTTGCCAAGAGTACAATTTCTAGGTCATGTTATTGATAGCAAGAGGATTCATGTTGATCCTGCCAAGATTGAATCAATTAGGGAGTAGACTGCTCCTACGACACCGACTGAAATTCACCAATTCTTAGGACTTTCCGGATATTACCGAAGGTTCATCGAGGGATTCTCGAAGATCACGAAACCATTGACGAAGTTGACTCAAAAGAAGGTGAAATACGAATGGGGAGATAAAGAGGAATTAGCATTCCAGAAGTTGAAACAAATGTTGTGTAGTGCGCCTATTCTATCGTTACCAGAAGGATCAGAAGACTTTGTGGTCTATTGTGATGCATCAGCAAAAGGATTGGGAGCTGTGTTGATGCAAATGAAGAAAGTTATCGCCTACGCGTCACGACAACTGAAAACGCATGAGAAAAACTATACTACGCACGACTTGGAGCTAGGAGCGGTGGTATTTGCCTTGAAACTGTGGAGACACTACTTGTATGGAACCAAGTGTGTCGTCTATACCGATCACAAGAGTTTACAACATATTCTTGACCAGAAGGAACTAAACATGAGACAACGTCGATGAATCGAGTTGCTTAGCGATTATGACTGTGAAATCCGCTACCACCCTGGGAAGTCCAATGTTGTGGCGGATGCGCTAAGTAGAAAGGAACAATTGATGACACGTAGAGTTAGATCGTTAGCTATGGTTATCAATCCGAACTTACCCGTGCAAATTCGTGAAGCACAAACCGAAGCTCTTAAGCCTGAACATGTTGAAGCTGAGAAATTAGGGGGAATGGTTACAAAGAAATTGGAGACTAGCACTAATGGAACGCTATGTCTGAATGGTAGAAGTTGGTTACCACGGTTTGGAGGACTAAGGGACGTGATTATGCACGATTCGCATAAATCTAAGTATTCGATTCACCCAGGATCTGACAAAATGTATCAGGATATGAAGAAGCTATATTGGTGGCCAAATATGAAAGCTGAAATTGCTATGTATGTAGGGAAGTGTCTGACTTGCGCTAGAGTGAAAACAGAACACCAAAAACCATCTGGATTGTTGGTTCAACCTATAATTCCTATGTGGAAGTGGGAAAACATAACCATGGATTTCATAACTAAGCTACCTAAAACGACCAATGGATACGACACAATTTGGGTAATTGTGGATCGACTTACGAAATCTGCACACTTTTTGGCTATGAAGGAAGATGATTCAATGGATAAGCTTACGAGACTTTATTTGAAGGAAGTAGTCGCAAAACATGGGATACCGATCTCGATAACTTCTGATAGAGATGGTAGATTTACTTCGGAATTCTGGAAATCACTTCAGAAAGCGTTGGGTACGCAATTGGACATGAGTATTGCTTATCACCCGCAGACTGACGGACAAAGTCAGAGAACTATTCAAACGCTGGAGGACATGTTGCGTGCTTGTGTGCTTGACTTTGGGAAGCAATAGGACAGACATTTGCCTCTAGTGGAATTCTCTTACAACAATAGTTATCATACCAGTATTAAGGCTGCACCATTTGAAGCGTTGTATGGTCGTAAATGTCGCTCGCCTGTGTGTTGGAGTGAGGTTGGGGATAGTCAACTCACTGGCCCTGAAGTCATTCGTGAAACAACTGAGAAGATTGTTCAAATCAAGAGCCGAATTCAAGCAGCCCGTGATCGTCAAAAGAGTTACGCCGACGTTCGACGTAAGCCTCTCGAATTTCAAGTGGGAGACAAAGTGATGCTAAAAGTATCGCCTTGGAAAGGTGTGGTACGTTTTGGCAAGCGAGGAAAGCTGAACCCCCGTTATATTGGACCTTTCAAAATTCTGGCGAAGGTTGGAACCGTAGCCTATCGTCTCGAATTACCGCAAGCGTTGAGCCGCGTGCATAGCACTTTTCATGTTTCGAACTTGAAGAAGTGCCTTTCTGATGAGACACTCGTTATACCGTTGGAGGAACTCCGAATCGACGACAAGATGCAATTTGTCGAAGAACCTGTTGAAATCATGGACCGTGAGGTCAAACGATTGAAGCAGAGTCGTATTCCGATCATCAAGGTGAGGTCAAATGATGTAACACCTGGTAATTTTCCCTACTTTGTAAAATGACTATTTTACCCTTTGACTTTTTATTTAGTCAACTATGAGATTTAACTGTATTGGAACCGGGAGGTTATCCCGCGTTTTTTGAAAAACTGTTTGCTGACAATTAATGACTTGACACTGTGCTCAGTCATTATTCTGAACATTTTCTGTGAACCTGACCAAAGTGCTGAGACGGTCAATGAATTGACGATAATCCATGAGATTATCCGTTATCTGTGAATTATGTGCTTAACTGTTTAGTTTTTAACAGCGTGATCGTATTTTCATGAGCAGCGTATTTAAATATTTCTGTATATGTTTATATATGCCTGTATTTTAGTATTTTTGCTATTTATAGTAATAAATCGTATTTACTGTGAATATTTATTAACGTATCGCGTTTTCGTATTTTACGTCGTTTTTACGTTTAACCGTCGTTAGCGTGCATAAAATACTTTACCAATCATAAAATGTCAGTTTTCGTCGAAAAATCGTAAATTTAATATATTTCGTCAAATTTCTAAGTTTTACGTAATTTTAAACTTAACTATATACTTTTTGATATTTACCTAAAACTAACTAACCTTTTTACCTTAAACCTTTTAACTAGTTACCATAGTAAATTTTTTGAATAATTTACCTCATATGGGACCCCCCATAACCGGCCAAAAACTCAACCACATGCAAGATAACCAAAGTTTTACTCTTTGCCAAAATAAGCTTAAACCTTACACGCCCTAAACTCTTTTAACTTATTACCCATATTTACCTCAACTCACACCTCACTTTCACTAATTCACTTCACTAAAAAAACACACAACTCTCTTTTTCTCTCAAAAACACAAACACACGGCACAAACACACACACAAAAACCTCTATTGTTGATTTCTTGAAGCTCCATTTCAAGAACATTTAGCATAAAATAAATACATCTTAGGGTTTGTACAAGCATAATGAAGAATGGGTTTTCTTGGTTTGTTGATTTGATAAGTTTTTGGTTGAAGTTTATAGAAGTTGGGTTTTGTTTATTTTAGTTGATTAGATCGTAGATCGGGTTACGTGGTTACGTAGAATTGATACTCAAGGTTATTTCTTGAACCTTTTTTTATTCTTTCTTTTTCATGCATAATCTATGTAGATCTATGCATGCATGTTACTCATCAACTATTTTCTTGAAATAAAAAGATAAAAATTATTTTTGGTCATGAAATATTTTAGATATATGAAAATTATGTGTGGATCTATTAGATCCATGCATGGAAATGTTTTAATTGAAAGACTTGTAAAATATAAAAATGTATATTTTAAGATTTATGGACTTGAAGATAAATCTTTTATTTTGAGTGTGTTTATGAATAATTGAAGGGAACTAGTAGTGTTACTACTAGTGGGTACATTTGAAAATGGTCGAAAACTAGTTTTTACGAAAAGTATATAATCTGTCCGATTTTTTATAAGAGGCATAGAGGGTCGTAAAAATTGTTTTGACACTAGTTTACTACGATATTATGAAAATATAAGTTAATACCTTCGCTTCGATACATTAAGGGCTAAAAACGGAGCTAAAATGAGTAAGATATGGTCGTTTAAATTTCATTGTCGGAAACTTAATTTTTGTGAAAAACACTATAATGTGTTTGCTGTCTAGATTTTTAAAGTGGTCGAAACGACATTTTCGAGTTAAACGGAGTTGTTTTAAGTGTCGAAATGGTTACTAAAAGTTGTATATGAATGTTGGACTTGTTTTGTAAAAAGGGTATTAGCGCGAAATGTGAATACTTGATGTACCGTTAAAAGTTTGAGCGTTGAAAGTGGAAATTGATACTATTGCGGGAAAATGACTTGTTGAAATATTGGCGATTGAGAAAGTGTTGAAAATAGGGGTTTTAGGACGAGATTTGAGTACTTACTAAAAATGGCAAATTTTTACGTGACGCCGAAAGGCTGCCGAATTTTCGTTAGAAATCGTGTAGGAAAAATTTATTAAGATAAATTTGGGTAAATTAAAATTTACGCCGAAAGGCTGTCGAAATTTCGTCGAGTCAAAAATAAATATTTTTGCCTAAGTATATATATACTATGATGTTTATAACGATATAACATTTACAAGTCACGATTTTAACAACGATATATATATATGATTGATGAGTAACGTACGTGACGAACTAGTGTGACTTATTTGCTAGCGCCTAAAATATAGTATTATATTTAGGTTGTTGCTAGAGTTGCTCGCTACTATTTGATCATACTTGTGCGGTTTGAATCGTTGCTTGAGGTGAGTTTATAGATCCCTATTAAACTGCTTTCTATGTTTAATGTTTTGGGATGTGATGAATGCTTTGATGCTTGCTTCTGGACGCAAGTAAAACTTGATTTCTGTGAACGCCTTGTGAACACTATTTATGAGATAGCTTAAGTTGCTTTAGCCATAGTCCCCACTATCATGAATCGTTAGTTACTCTGCTGGAGTAAGCTCTTATGTTACAGATAGATCTATTGAGGGTTGACGATCTCCACTCGGGCATTCTGACGCCGGACGAGTGTGTACCATTTGTATGAACGGAGTTATCTTGGCTAGGTACTCCATTGGGGCAAAATTTATGTATGCAATCTATTGTATGCACTGGATCAATAGTTTCTATGTCACGAGCTTAGCTATCATAAATATTGTGAACACCCAATTTATCCTACACTTGGCACTATATCTCCTATAGTTGCACGTGTACATGAAATGAAATCTGAAATCGTATTAGTATGAATTTTTACTTGAAACCTATATTCTCACCAACTTTATGTTGACCCAATTTAGCATTTATCTCAGGTAATTGATGATGAGTTGTATCTACTGTGTGAAGTACTTGGAGTCCGCATGCATTTCTTGGATATCTTCGGACATTTATTTACTTATGATTTTGAACTATTATCTCGTTGATGTTTAAAACTTTTATATTCCGCTGCAATATCTTTTGAAACTGAGATACAGTGATGTTCAACGAGGTATTTTTATAAAACGTCTCATTTAGAGTCGTTCTCTTGTACCTTGAACTATGATACAGTGACGTAACAGCCCACGTGCTTCACCGCTTCCGCATACCACATTTTGGGGTGTTACAATTGTAGGGTTTCATCTTCAATGATAATACTACTACCTAGACGTGCTTGATGAAAAGCACTGTTGCACTACCCATTAGTAAAACAAGAATACTTTATAGTTTGAGAAGCTGTTAAGAAGATTTTCTTAAATAGGTGTTCTACTTGCTTCAAACAACCTATGTATTGTAATATGACGATGCTAGCATTAATGTATTAGCACTTGAGCGCACATATACAAAATGGCAATCATCGTATTATTCAAAATCTTCACTATTTGTGAGTTTTTGAAATAAGTATTCTCAAAGTTCACTCAGATGACAACTCAACAGGTCCTTGTGTAAATTCAATGCTGATATGAGCTTAAACACTCATATCATTTGTAGCTTATAACAATGAAATAATGCATTAAATATATCAAATATGCCTTGGATATGCTTGTTTCTTGTTTTCATGTGTGTAGGTACCAAGTTCGCGAAAATCGGCAAAATCGACACGAGTTTGAAGAAAAAAATCAAAGAAGCCAAAATCAAGATCGACTTTAGCGGATTTCATCATTTAAAGAGAAAACGGGCTTAGTGGGTCCCACAATTGGGTAAATGGGCTCAAAAGCCCATTTAATTTTCAAGTTGGTTTTGTGTTATGTTTTGAAGGTCCATTAGGCCCAAAAGGGGTACTATTCTCGGATGGAAAAATTATTTGGGCCCAAGCCCAAAACAGGAAGTGAAAGAAACGAATTTATGGGCCTGCTAGGGTTTGGTTTAGTTCAAAGTGCATATAAACACGTTATGTTTTACTTCACTTCACACATTCACAATTTACTCACTCCACTCGTTTTACCACGTCCCATATCCACACAAAAAACGACACCTCATCCACTCAATAATAAATAAACCGTTTCATTTGTTTATATCCCACCCCAATCACCATTTATACTTCTTTCGATAATACCTATGTATCATCTTCTCTAATTTCACCCTCAAAAACCAGTAAACATTCACTGTTCCTTAAAACCCTAGGTAAATAAAAAGGCGTTTTTACAAAGGGCTTTTTATTTATTTGATTAATTCATACCAAAAGGAATAAAAGCCCCAAACATATAGGAAGAGAAAAGATGGAATGAGAGAGTTACGTGGCTGTTTATCATTGGAAGCAACACCTCATCATGCCATATCCACCAATCAGAAGCCTTAAAAGAAACACAACTAGCACACGGATGCCACGTTGGCAATCCGTGCGCTAATGTGAGTAATATCAACCGTCCGATCAAAGAAAGAGAAAGGAAGAGAAGATCAAAGGCCATGAAGAAAAAAAAGAATATTCCAAAGGTGATGCGAATATCCTCTTCATCAACAGCCCTTGGGAGGCTATAAAAACCCCAATTTTCTCTTGTAATTTCATCCTTTCTTTTTACTTTAAAGTTATTATGTAGAATTAGTTTTATGACTTAAACTTGTATTTCTTTTTATCAAGCTTTGTAATGTTACTGGAAAAATTAATAAAAGTTCAGTAAATTTCATTTACATTCGTGACTTATTTTCTATTTACTTTCACTGTTTAAATTGATTTACAAATTTAGTTTTATAACTGATTTACATTAATAATGTTTAATATGTTAAATCTGAGCTAATTAATAACTCCGATTTAATATAAGAGGTAAAGATTGGATATAATATTTTCCCTACTGGAAAATAATCACAAAAAGTTGATGGTTCGATTGTCGATTGTTGATACTACTTGGTATTCGAGAGGTAAATGATGTTGGTGGGTTCGTTTACCGGGTCATAAGGTTTCTCAGCGCAAACCTTCTTCCCAAAGGATTCTCCAAAAGGTAAGTTTGTCTTTTAATTTTCATGTTATTTAAAAGTTATGTTGTTTTGATGTGAATGATTTGGTGATTATTTTTGTTACTGATTTATGATTGCTAAATGATGTTTGATACATTCAAGTTGTTACTATTTAGATCTATTATGTAATTCGTTGTTAGCAGGAATGAAGTTTTAATTGTTTATGTTCAACATAATTATCTGATGGTTCAAGGTTGATTGGATTTTTGAAGTTGTTATATTTGGATTTTTGTTTTAAAAATAAGTTTCATATTCTGAGATTGCAGTAAGCTTGAATGAGTTTGGTTTAGATAATGATTTAACTTAATCAGTAATCTGCTTAGCTTATATAACACGTTTCTGTTTGGAACTGCTTATATGCACTGTTATGGATCTTATCATAACAGTATTATATGCTACATAATTTTTAGTACTGAACTGCTCTTTGGTAATATTGTTTTAACTGATTATTCTGCTTCTTTTTAATTCGCCTAGGGCTAATAAATCTAGTGGTGTTTTATACATTTAGTATTTCTGAACTTTGCTAATTATGGATTGTTTTCATATCAGTTTGATTTTGGTTATGCTTTGTTGAATTTTCTGTTTAGTTCAGATTTTATTCTTGTCTGCTATATCATTGGTTAATTTTTTATTGATCTGCTTAATGTCTATTTTGTTTGCTGATTATTTGATTTGTTTGTTGAATCTTAGTCTTTATTTAATTGGTTTTTTGAGCTTTCTGCTTATTTGTTCAAGTTTAAGCTTACCATTCCCATTGACTGATAAGTTCAAGTGTTGATTCCTATCAGCTGATCTTTAATCTGTTACTATCAGCTTATTCAAAATAAGCTTCACAAAGTCTTCCCTAAGACTCTTATCATTAATCTGTCCAAAAAGAATTTAATCCAAAAATAATGTATGCTTCAGGATTCAAACCTGTGACCTCCTGGTCACAGGTATAGAGTGATAGCCATCTAAGCTATTGGCTCATTTGATTTTAGTATCTGATATATAATTAATATAGTGTAGTTGTTTGGCAGTTTTCTTTAATTAAGTAACATCTTATTTACTTATTAATCTGTTTCTTTTTAATAACTCTTTAATTAATATTTTTAATAAAGTAAGGTTTAGTTAAATAATAAATAAAATTAAATAAACAAAATTAAAAAAAATGTTTTTATTTACTCAAAAAGTTTTATTAAATAGATTTTTATAATTTTAGTTTTAAATAAAATAGTTTTTATATAAATTTGTTTTAAGTGAATTTTTAATATAGTTTATTAGTTTTAAAAGTAAATTAGCTTAAAAGTTATTTTTATTAAATAAATTTATTTTATATATTTTTTTTAAATAGTGATTAATTTTTAAGTAAGTAATTGTTTTAGACTTTAAAATAGCGGGGTTAACGATTCATGCACTTTAGGTTTATTTTAAATAGATTAAAATTGGTAGATTTAATTTGTTGTTTAAAAACCGAAAACAAATTCAAATCGATTGTCTAAATCAAAGCTAAACATCTCAAATTCATAAGATCTTCGTGTACAACGAACTTGATTCACTCACGTGTTTAATTGAATTCGTCATTGGTATTATTAGTCTATTACTTTTTCCTAAAGGTAATTTTCTAATTTACCCTATAACGTATATCAAATAAATCACATATACTATCCACGACACATCAAAAATTTTGGCGCCGCTGCCGGGGATCTTGTGTACGATTCGTCTTTGTGGAGATTTGTTGATCTTGGATTTGAAGACCATTTCCGTCCTCCGAAAGTTGTGTTATTTTTCTATTATATAGTATGTATCGTTTTTCTCGTTTTTTTGTGAATAATATATTGTATTACGTAGAACAATAATATTAAATACTTTTCAAATAAGCCTTAGTTGGGATTTCATCACCTAGCTATTGTATTCGAATCCAAAACAAAAATAAAGGCAAAATAGATAAATACTAATAAGAAGTTTGAACTCGATTTATACAAACTATAAGGTGGGTATAAGGCGACGTGCTATAAAAGGCCGTCTAAGGAAAAAGGTTTTTAAGTGCTTTGTGCCACCTCGTTTCCCCGCTTGCTTGTGCGTATATTGAGAGGGACAACCTATTATTGGTTTGCCGACTCAAGTAGTAATAAATCTTATTTTTGTTGTTTACTTATTGAACCTCGAGACGTTTAGGTTTCCACCTATCGTTTCAAAGTCGAACGAGGGTAATTTACTTCCATAGTAGTTATCCTTATTCCTTGTTTTTTATCGATCATTATTGATTGAGCAATACCAAATAAAATACCAAAAATAATCTTCTTCTTGCCTAATTTCTTTTCTTCAATCCTCTAAATTCTCGTCTTTGTAGTGTATGCAATTACGTTCTTCTCGTCTTGTGATTGATTTTAATAGGCTTGAAAATATTCCTCGTAGAAATAGAAATCGTCAACAACGAATAGTGGAACCCGAGCTTCCACCTATTGTTGTAGAGATGGCCGATAACCGAACAATGAAGGAATTTCTCCGTGCACCCACCGAAGGGTATGGGGAAGCAATCGTTGTGCCGGCTATTTTGGCGGATCATTTTGAGATTAAGACAGGTCTCTTATCGCTCATTCGTGCCGACCAATTTCGTGGCAATGAGACCGATAGCCCGCATTCTCACATTCGGAATTTTAATCGAATTACCTCGACTCTCAAGTTTAGAGATGTGCCGAATGACGTGATTAAGCTCATGCTTTTTCCGTACTCGCTCGAGGGTAATGCTAAGCTTTGGTATGAGAAAGAACCACCGGGTTCGATCTTAACATGGGATGATTTAGTGTCAAAGTTCATGAATTATTTCTTTCCACCCTCTAAGACAACACACTTTAAGAACGAGATCACTAGATTTGAACAAAAATTGCATGAATCGTTTGGGGTTGCATGGGAAAGATTTAAAGATTTGTTGAGACAATGTCCACACCACGGTTTCTCGGAATTGCATCAAATTAATACTTTCTATAATGGGCTAAATATGATTGAACAAGATTCTTTAAATGCCGCCGCGGGTGGTAATCTTTTAAGAAAAACTCCGAGAGACGTGTGGAGAATAATTGAGGATAAGTCTAGAGCACAATATTCACGAAACACACCGGTTGTTTCCAATGTGAATCCCGAGATTGCTAGATTGGACTCTAAGATTGATAGTGGATTTGCGACTTTGTTGAGTGAGATTAGGAAGAATCCTCATGGATCGATTAATATGATTGATAATGTTTGTGTATCATGTGGTGGAGCACATCCTAATTATGCTTGTTTAAACACGGGGTTTGATCAAGCTAGTGCTTTTGTCGCGACGGGAACTTATGGCTCCAACGGTCAAGTTCCTCGTCAAAATCATGTTGCTCCACCGGGTTTTCCACCGGTTCAAAATAGGTACAACAATGGAAATAATGGGAATAATTTTAACCGTGGTAACCAAGGGAATTTTAATCAAGGAAATGGGTTTAATGCTAATCAAAACAATCAAGGTTTTCAAGGGAATAATCAAAATGATTTGTCAAGCTACATGAAATCAAATGAGGCAAATATGAAAGCTTTGCAAAATAACATTCAAGGGCAAATTAATACTTTGAAACTCGATTTTCAAAATACGATTAAAGGGCAAAATAACAAGATTGAGCTTAATCAACAAAGGCTAGAGCAAAACCAAAATCGTATGCATCAAAGTTTGGAACAAAGTCAAAATAAGTTGCTTTCGATGTTTGAGGGATTCATGTCTAAACCGTCATCTTCTTCGGGTTGCTTACCTAGTAATACCATTCCAAACCCGAAGGGAGAGCTTAAGGCCATAACCGTTTATGATGATTGTGAGAATTTAGACGAAGTTGAAGTGATTGAGTTTAAGCCTCCACCTAAGGAAACTTTTCTAGAAGTCACTAGGGCTACTTTGAATGTGATTAGTACCTCGGTTTTCTTTGATTACTTTCCCGAGAAGTATAAAGATCCGGGTCAATTCTTGATACCTTGTGTTTTCAATGAGCTTGGGGTTTGCAAAGGCCTAGCCGATCTAGGAGCTAGCATTAACATAATGCCCCTAGCCCTTTGGAAGACCATTGATTATGCACCACTTAGTTCTACTCGTATGATCATTGAGCTTGCTAATGGAACCACCACTCGACCGGTTGGTATAGCGGAAAATGTCATTATGAAAGTGGGGAATTTCTTGTACTTAGCCGATTTTGCTATAGTCGATTATGAGACCAATCCTCATGTGCCAATTATTTTAGGACGACCATTTTTGTGCACGGCTCAAATTCAAGTTGATATGAGGAAAGAGGAAATTAAGTTGTTTTATGGAGATAAAAGCATTGTTTTTAAACCGGAAAAGATTCCAAGATTTGCTCCTAAGAAAATTGTAAGTGTTAAGCTTGTTGAAACAATTGAAAGTGATAAAAAAGCTCTTTTTGATAAAGGTGTTTTTCCTATTTTGGAAATTTCTAATTGTGATAAAGGAAAGTTAAAATCAAATGAAGAAGCTTGCTTTGTTGAAACATGTTGTAACCTTTCCTCATCTACACTCACTCCACACGAGGATGATAGTGTTAAGATTGAAAAACAAATTGATGATTACTTAAGTGAGCCATTTGATGCTAGTGAGTTTGTTAGTGAGAATTTTGATCCCGAGAGTGATATTGCTTTAATCGAACAATCTTTGAAAATGGACTCATTTTCACTCTCTTCTAAGGATCATGTTGATGTTCCTAAGGCAAAATCTTCCATTGAAGAGCCTTTGATTCCTAACTTCACACCGAGTGAGGTTAGTGACTATTCATGTGATAAGTTCATCGATGAACTTTTTGCTATCATTGATCCACTTCCACGGGGAAGTGAAGAAGTTTCCGATCTCGAGATCGAACGTGATTCTTGTGTTTTACCTACCATTCTCGAGGAATTCGCCGATGAATTGCCTTCAAATGAGAATGATGATCTTGTATCCGAGTGTGACACACTCGATACTTTGTCGGATATTTCTTGTGATGACAAGGATGACGACACTTTTGTGACTTACTCAAATCCTCTCTTTGAAGTTTCATTGAACAATAATCCGTTGTTTCAAGAGGATTTAGAGAGCATCACACCTCCTACATCTCACAACCTTTGTGATGATGAGCTTCTTATGAAGGAGGTTGATGAGTTTCTTTATATAGACATTCCTTCGGAATTTGAGGAAGAGTCTAATGACGGTGATGAAGACTCTTGGTTTGATCACCCGATTTATGATGATGATAATGTTGACCCGGAGGGAGAAATTTCTTTTGCTCCTATTATCCTTCCCACTCGCGTTGATCTTAATGTGCGGGTTTTTCATGCGACTCGTTTTGAGTATCATGACCCCTTTATTCACATTCATAAGAGTGAAAAGGTCAACAAAGTCATGCAAGTTGAAACCACTATGGTTGAGACTTTTATTCCACCATTACCATGTGCTTTATATGATCTTGGATTAGCATGGGGGGACGACACCTTGTTGTCTATTCCTTTCTCCACCAAGGACGAGGTATTCGATCCCGGAATCGTTGATTTAGGGAAATCTCGGCCTTTCACCGATGCAATAATTGAAAGACTTTTTAATCATCTTGGTGCGAGTTTATCTCGGGGAGCATGCTTTATCCATACCATTAGTTGTGACTACTATCTCATTTTAGAGATTTATGTTAGAGTTTTATCCTTTCGTTTATCGTCCGACAACGAGGATGAGATCTTTGACCCCGACATCGTGCTTCATGTAGGTTTTTATTCCATTGTGTCGGTTTTCACCATTTTCCCTAAGGACCAATGAATTCGGGGATCGAGTCGAGCTCATGACTCGGTGAACAAAAACGAGTACATTCTATCTTCTTTCTATTTTCTTGCAACTAATAAGGCTTGATCTTTCAAGCTCGTGCTCGTGTTTTGTTGTGTTGTGATCTTAGGTATGACCCTATTATTTGAAGACTCTCGTGTTCGGTTTTTGCCGGTCCACTTGATCTTCCATTCTTTGAATGCCAAAAAGGGGCGCACTTTCTATCCCTTGATTTTTATCGACTAACGTTTTATCTTGAGGCATAATTAATAAACGGCTTATAGATTAGCATGCTCTTTCCATGCTAGGAGTTTGCATTAGACTCTTCGTGTCTTAGCAAGGGGGTGTCACTCTTGAGCTAAGAAACATTGAGGACAATGTTTGGTTTTAGCATGGGGGAGTCAATCGATATAATCGCTTGCAATTGCTTTTGTCGTGTCTAAACGTATTGTTTTCTCATTTTTCAATAAAATTTTAATTTTTTAGTGTTATTTTTAAGTTTTAATAAATAAAATAAGTGTTTTTGACACAAATGTAGGCTTTCCGTTGGTGAAAATAAGAATAGTTTTTGACTCGACTCGGTTTTTAACCTTAGCTTTTCCTTAACATATTTGAATTAAGTTTTGCTAGGCTATTATGTAGGGAGCTTTAAAACGCGAAAGTCTTAATTCATACGAGTTAAGAACAAGAACTTTTCGCAAGCTCCTATAATTGATCCTAGAAAGTCGTCTATCAAGGGAACTTTAAAACGCAAATTCTAAAACTTGAAAGAGTATAAGAAGATGCAAGATCCTATAGATGACTTGAAAACCCAAAACTTTGATTTAATAGGCTAAGTATCCATTGATTTCACATTCTTGGAATTTTACAATATGGAGAACAAGAGATGATAGAGCCAATTATAAGTTTGGTATTCTTTCGGGAATTTATGTGAGTTAATTATAAGCCTATTCTCCCATCGCTCGTTAATAAATTTATTTGCAATAAATAAGGTTGAACGATTTGAAAAGTTACTTAGCTTCTAGCCCAAGATCGTTTAAAAGTTGCTCGGTATGGATTAGAGTTCATAGCCAAGGCATAACTTATTGAAGCGGGATGCGAAGATTGGCGAGTCCAAAAAGGTCCTAACAAGACATGAGGGCTATGTTTTATTGCTAAAGATCTCAAGTGATGTGAAGAATCATTTATCAAAAATCAATATGAAGGATCGAGACACACGACGAAAAGCAAATACTTCCAAAAAGACCATAATAAGGTATGAGGATATATGAAGCCAAGTCCAAAAAGGAGGCGGATCGTTGTATATCAAAATCCCAAATAAAGATTGGAGAAAAATGAAGAAGTCGTGGTCCAAGTATGAATCTCTCAAAACTTCAAGTGAAGAAATTCCAATATGAAGAGAAGACCATTATTTCATGAACGTCTCTCAAGGTTGGAAGTATAAAGTCGTTGCCAAATATCGGTCCGAGAAAGGTCTCAAATCGCGAAGCAAGTTATGCCAAGATATGAACTTTATGAAGTCCTGAGAAGCAGTTTTAAAAGATTTTGTCCTTTAGCTAACTATTGATTAAATCATTCACTTTATTTTCGGCCTAACAAATTATCGAAATAAGTCAACAATGTATCCTCGTGATCATTCAAGACAACAATAAAATATAAGAGATACACCTAGGAATAAGGGAGTCTAAGTGAGTAATTGGCCCACATGAGTTCGTGTTAGTCTACCAACTTATAATAACAATGATCTTGTTTTTGCACTTGGCATGGAAAAGCGAAAAGTCGAGGACGATGAATCTATTTGAGTTTTATGATCCTTAAAGTTAATTTTTCAATAATAAAATCAATATGTCTTTACAAAATAAAATGTCATAAGTTGATCTTATCATTGCGTGAGGACACGACAATTGCTTAGCATGGGGGAATTTGATATGAGCTTAAACACTCATATCATTTGTAGCTTATAACAATGAAATAATGCATTAAATATATCAAATATGCCTTGGATATGCTTGTTTCTTGTTTTCATGTGTGTAGGTACCAAGTTCGCGAAAATCGGCAAACTCGACACGAGTTTGAAGAAAAAAATCAAAGAAGCCAAAATCAAGATCGACTTTAGCGGATTTCATCATTTAAAGAGAAAACGGGCTTAGTGGGTCCCACAATTGGGTAAATGGGCTCAAAAGCCCATTTAATTTTCAAGTTGGTTTTGTGTTATGTTTTGAAGGTCCATTAGGCCCAAAAGGGGTACTATTCTCGGATGGAAAAATTATTTGGGCCCAAGCCCAAAACAGGAAGTGAAAGAAACGAATTTATGGGCCTGCTAGGTTTTGGTTCAGTTCAAAGTGCATATAAACACGTTATGTTTTACTTCACTTCACGCATTCACAATTTACTCACTCCACTCGTTTTACCACGTCCCATATCCACACAAAAAACGACACCTCATCCACTTAATAATAAATAAACCGTTTCATTTTTTTATATCCCACCCCAATCACCATTTATACTTCTTTCGATAATACCTATGTATCATCTTCCCCAATTTCACCCTCAAAAACCAGTAAACATTCACTGTTCCTTAAAACCCTAGGTAAATAAAAAGGCGTTTTTACAAAGGGCTTTTTATTTATTTGATTAATTCATACCAAAAGGAATAAAAGCCCCAAACTTATAGGAAGAGAAAAGATGGAATGAGAGAGTTACGTGGCTGTTTATCATTGGAAGCAACACCTCATCATCCCATATCCACCAATCAGAAGCCTTAAAAGAAACACAACTAGCACACGGATGCCACGTTGGCAATCCGTGTGCTAATGTGAGTCATATCAACCGTCCGATCAAAGAAAGAGAAAGGAAGAGAAGATCAAAGGACATGAAGAAAAAAAAGAATATTCCAAAGGTGATGCGAATATCCTCTTCATCAACAGCCCTTGGGAGGCTATAAAAACCCCAATTTTCTCTTGTAATTTCATCCTTTCTTTTTACTTTAAAGTTATTATGTAGAATTAGTTTTATGACTTAAACTTGTATTTCTTTTTATCAAGCTTTGTAATGTTACTAGAAAAATTAATAAAAGTTCAGTAAATTTCATTTACATTCGTGACTTATTTTCTGTTTACTTTCACTGTTTAAATTGATTTACAAATTTAGTTTTATAACTGCTTTACATTAATAATGTTTAATATGTTAAATCTGAGCTAATTAATAACTCAGATTTAATATAAGAGGTAAAGATTGGATATAATATTTTCCCTACTGGAAAATAATCACAAAAAGTTGATGGTTCGATTGTCGATTGTTGATACTACTTGGTGTTCGAAAGGTAAATGACGTTGGTGGGTTCGTTTACCGGGTCATAAGGTTGCTCAGCGCAAACCTTCTTCCCAAAGGATTCTCCAAAAGGTAAGTTTGTCTTTTAATTTTCATGTTATTTAAAAGTTATGTTGTTTTGATGTGAATGATTTGGTGATTATTTTTGTTACTGATTTATGATTGCTAAATGATGTTTGATACATTCAAGTTGTTACTATTTAGATCTATTATGTAATTCGTTGTTTGCAGGAATGAAGTCTTAATTGTTTATGTTCAACATAATTATCTGATGGTTCAAGGTTGATTGGATTTTTGAAGTTGTTATATTTGGATTTTTGTTTTAAAAATAAGTTTCATATTCTGAGATTGCAGTAAGCTTGAATGAGTTTGGTTTAGATAATGATTTAACTTAATCAGTAATCTTCTTAGCTTATATAACACGTTTCTGTTTGGAACTGCTTATATGCACTGTTATGGATCTTATCATAACAGTATTATATGCTACATAATTTTTAGTACTGAACTGCTCTTTGGTAATATTGTTTTAACTGATTGTTCTGCTTCTTTTTAATTCGCCTAGGGCTGGATAAATCTAGTGGTGTTTTATACATTTAGTATTTCTGAACTTTGCTAATTATGGATTGTTTTCATATCAGTTTGATTTTGGTTATGCTTTGCTGAATTTTCTGTTTAGTTCAGATTTTATTCTTGTCTGCTATATCATTGGTTAATTTTTGATTGATCTGCTTAATGTCTATTTTGTTTGCTGATTATTTGATTTGTTTGTTGAATCTTAGTCTTTATTTAATTGGTTTGTTGAGCTTTCTGCTTATTTGTTCAAGTTTAAGCTTATCATTCCCATTGACTGATAAGTTCAAGTGTTGATTCCTATCAGCTGATCTTTAATCTGTTACTATCAGCTTATTCAAAATAAGCTTCACAAAGTCTTCCCTAAGACTCTTTTCATTAATCTGTCCAAAAAGAATTTAATCCAAAAATAATGTATGCTTCAGGATTCGAACCTGTGACCTCCTGGTCACAGGTATAGAGTGATAGCCATCTGAGCTATTGGCTCATTTGATTTTAGTATCTGATATATAATTAATATAGTGTAGTTGTTTAGCAGTTTTCTTTAATTAAGTAACATCTTATTTACTTATTAATCCGTTTCTTTTTAATAACTCTTTAATTAATATTTTTAATAAAGTAAGGTTTAGTTAAATAATGAATAAAATTATATAAACAAAATTAAAAAAAATTGTTTTTATTTACTCAAAAAGTTTTATTAAATAGATTTTTATAATTTTAGTTTTAAATAAAATAGTTTTTATATAAATTTGTTTTAAGTGAATTTTTAATATAGTTTATTAGTTTTAAAAGTAAATTAGTTTAAAAGTTATTTTTATTAAATAAATTTATTTTATAGATTTTTTTAAATAGTGATTAATTTTTAAGTAAGTAATTGTTTTAGACTTTAAAATAGCGGGGTTAACGATTCATGCACTTTAGATTTATTTTAAATAGATTAAAATTGGTAGATTTAATTTGTAGTTTAAAAACCGAAAACAAATTCAAATCGATTGTCCAAATCAAAGCTAAACGTCTCAAATTCATAAGATCTTCGTGTACAACGAACTTGATTCACTCACGTGTTTAATTGAATTCGTCATTGGTATTATTAGTCTATTACTTTTTCCTAAAGGTAATTTTCTAATTTACCCTATAACGTATATCAAATAAATCACATATACTATCCACGACACATCAAATGCCTTGTAGTCAAACATGTTCATCATGCTTGGAACATTGAACTTTGACCTTAGAGTAGTCTCATGTATATCTGTTTTTTTAGTATTTGGATAATGGAACATTAAGCAGTTTTACTAAATCATGAATTGATATACTTGGTAGATCGTCTTCATTTGTACTACTGTGTTCTATATTAGCATGTTTAATCCATGAATAATTTAGTTATTCTAAATTATCCATTGTCAGTTGACGATACGGGAGTATTGTCGAATTAAGACAAATGTGAGTTGGTCATATTCATTAGGAATGAATATTAATTGATGATGCCGCCAAACTCATATGTGTTCATTGGATGAACATTGGATTGACCCAACCTACGAGAATTCACTACATGGATCGTCGTCAATAGTGAATCTGGTAAGTGGTTGAATCTCTCATCCTAAGACTTGAGATGCAAGTAGATTTTGTATGTGTGGAATGTCGATCTTTGATATGGTTCAACGTTGTCCTGAAAAAGGCTTCTATAAAGACCATTTTCCGGTGCGATGTGAAACACATGAACGACACGTGTAGTCAAAATAGGATTTGTTCCTCCACATGTATTGGAGTTAGATACTACTGGGCCCCTCGATGAATTGTACAGATGTATGTGTGGCCACACCCATATGTAATTAAGATGATACTTGATTCATTTGGTAATCTAGTTCAATATAGATATCGAGAAACAGAATAGTTAAACTTAAGAATGACTTGTGATCCATGTCTAAAGTTTAACAAAGTATCTGAAACAAAAGGATGACTGATATCTAAACCATTTAAATGAGATGTTTGAGAAACTGTCCTCATATGTTTCTGGGGGCATTGGCGTGTTGCTAGACGCTAACCTTTGCTTGTATAATTACTTGACTATTATGACGTGTGCAAGTGGGATCTGTTGGAGTATGCTCGTGTCATTATAAATAATTATACGACTAGATACATGTGAGTCTATGGGGTCACACACATATACACAGAGGTACCATTGAATATATCACATCTATTGTATTTTCGATATATATATAATCTACGTAACTTGAGATCAGTAACGGGCTACTAATTACTAAGTTTATACTTACTTAATTATATTGAGCCAAATCAAATCACAAGGGAGTAATTAGTATAAGTGATGAATGTAATTATCACTAATCAATTATCATTAATTTACACTTATTAAAATGTGTAAGTTACATGTTTGATATAAGTTTTCCCTTATTTGGTGCATACCAATTCTAACGTAACAGTGGATTTGAGAGGTGAAGTAAAGAATGAAAAGAAAATGAATCTTTTCTTTTTCTCCTTTCTTTGTCACACATTTGATAAAAGAAAATTGGTTTCTTTTACTTATTGATCTAGTTCTTGCACTAGAGTAATGTAAGAATTATTAGCACAAAGTTACGGGGTTAAGACTAGCATCTACTTGGTATACCGTGACGTGTAGTGTGTTTCTACATAGAGGTGATCTACTTTGGTCACATGGGTTTCTTGGTTAAATCGTGTGTTGATGATGGTCTCCGTTCGATCCTACCGAATCACGCTACAAAGGTATACTATTATGTGTTTATTATTTGATTAATCATATGGCTATATGGATCCGTTGATAGGTGATCTTTCCGCTGCGTTTATTATTTATTCATATCATGTTTATATGGATAATCACCTGTAAATACATGTTTTAACCTAAGTATTATTACCTTTTATTTAATTAAATCATGTTATATTTAATTAAATCTTATAACCTATAGTTTATTTATTTTATACGTAATAATTAATAAACTATACTATATATCACATGACTTAGAATATTATTCAGTAAAACTTAAGCTTATATTATTGGCTTAATAATCCAGCTTATTCTAATTATGGAAACTTTCTATTTTTAGAAACTTATTTAATTAAGGCAGCTAATCTATTTATGGAAACTTTCTATTTTTAGAAACTTATTTATATAAGGCAGCTAATCTATTTATGGAAACTTTCTATTTTTGGAAACTTTCTATTTTTGGAAACTTTCTATTTTGGAAACAATCTATTTTTGGAAACTTTCTATTTTAGGAAACCTGCTATTTTTAGAAAGTTACTTATTATTACACAACAAGTATAATAACACAAGAAATACAAGTAATACTTAATCAGAATAGACAGAATGCGTGATAAACACAGTATAAGGCTAAAATCAGTGAAACATGACATGAACATATAAAACAAGCTAAGACGTGATATAAAACCAGTTACGTACTCAGTAATCAGAATACTTATACACGTATATTATTTATGTAACAGTAGTGATATCGAAGTAGGACTCTCTTCCGTT
This sequence comes from Glebionis coronaria, assembly GCA_025667525.1. NCBI lineage: Eukaryota > Viridiplantae > Streptophyta > Magnoliopsida > Asterales > Asteraceae > Glebionis > Glebionis coronaria. Next base: position 13,762 of record JANFOE010003144.1, on the reverse strand, counting down.
CGTCTTCTTCGTTCACTGGACACAAGGTACGGATTCTCTGTCCTTTCAGTATGGACATTTTTCCTTATTAGGATTCCCCGTATGCAACCAACTGTTTTCCCAGTATATGTTTTATATGTTTTTGAATTGCTTATGTTTAATTAGATACCTAAATCCATATACATGCATGACCAGTTTCACCTAGTTATAGAGGTACCATAACCATAACACTGGAGGCACCATTGTTATGACTCCACCACGATGGAGTGATAGCTCGTGGCGTCCCTTCAGCTTTTGGCCATATTATAATTATTAGGTGGGGCGTATGGGTACATCCTAGTTTACATGTTTCAGCAGTTTATTCAGGTGAATGTGGTGTGTTCCTTGCATCCTTCACAAGGAGGTGATCCCTCCTACCCAAATAGTTATATTAATTAGAGGCAGCCCCTCTAATTGTATGACGAGGTCACCCCTCCAAGTATTCATGCACGTTGATATTTCATGACCTATATTGGCTTAATGGTTAACATGTTAAACAGTTTTATAAGATAAACATAAGGCTTTTCAAGCTATAAATCCAATTTTACTAAGTTATACCAGGTTTCCAGGACTTATACATTTCCGCTGCTATTAGTCTTATTTATGTTTCAGTCATTCATACTATGTTGTATATCCATGCACTGAGCGTTATGCTCAGCCGTTTTTCCTTTCATGTTCCCAAAACGGCAGGTACCCAAGACTTGAGCATTTGGAGGATGTGCATAGGATGGAAGCTGCCATAGACTTCTTCCTTTGCCTTCATATACCTATTCTTGTTTAGTCATTTCTTATTTCCTTTACTTTATTATGTTTTGGGCTTATGTTTGGGAACCGATGTTTGATTCCGTTTTTCCCTATGGTCATGTATGTTTTAGTACATATTACCTTGCATGCTTTGATGACACGCCATAATCACGCGTGACATTCCATTTATCAAAATTGGGTGTTACAATTATGGTATCATAGCCAAGGCTTCGACCTGTAGGCTCTAAAACTTGACCTGTGACTAGTGGGTAGTCACCAGGAGCTTCCTAAGCCAACGCGTGTTATTCCACGTATTGATGTGTTCAGCGCATTGTTGTTTTAACCATGATGTTTTCAACACCTTGAGTTTCTAACCTTGATGTTTTCATCGATATTGTTCTACAAATAAGGATGGACAACCGTCATTCATATTTAGTTATGTGTCATTGTTTCATGCATGATGTTCCTCGTGAACTGTGACTATGTGGACTGAACCTCAGTAGTTCATAATTAGTCACATAAAAGTTTTTTCTGATAAGTTTTGACAGATGATTTTTTTTTATGTTTCATGTATCATTGTTGCAGGAATTTTGACTAAGTAATGGTTGGTACAGGACTGGCCGTATTTAGCCGCATGTGCTTTTACGAAACTTTTAACTTTGGGACCGACCCTTAGGCGTCCCCTCGCCATGTCTTTTGTTTTGGGACCGACCCATAGGCGTCCTCTCACGCATATAAAGGTTTTTATAAACTGCATCATGCATTCATGCACTGTTTTCATGCATAAAAATTTTTTCATGATGTATTGGCATATAAAAATTTCATGTCCCCTCATAAGTTACGATGTCTTTTATGTCAAGTATGCTCTCATACTATCATGGTTAACTTCGTTTTCATGCCGATGATGTCGTATACTCCTTCATGTTAAGTTGTTTATGTTTCTTCATGAAAATTCCGTCTTCTTGTTGATTACGTCTTACGCCAGTTTTGTTATTTATGCTTTCATGCAAGACATTGTTGGATTTCATTGAATCCTGCTTTCATGATAGTCATGGTTGGCTTTCATTGATCATGCTTTCAGGAAAATCATCGTTGAATTTTGTGTAACCACACTTTAGCGTTTCTCTATGCAACCAGAATGATGTATATGCTGGCATTTCCAGGTTATCATGATGGTTATTCTTATCGTTTAACCGATTATAATTCCTTTAAAATCATGACAAACGATCGACCCCATACCGATCATTTCATGTGCATTCCATGTGTACTCCATGTACCATATTCCATGTGTATTACACGCACCTTAATTCATGTGTATTTCACTTGCAATACTTCACTGGTATTCGCTATTCGATTCTGAATCATCTCAGGCGTATTTTCACTTGCCGATATTCTACAAGATTGCTGATGCCGCTCATAACTTGAAGATGTTACTAAGGTTGATGCTGCTGATGTTTGGAGACGCTATGAGATGTGGATGTTGTTCACAACCTGGAGATCCTACAAGACAAAGACAAAGGCTTTAGAGCAAAGCAAATTGGACGAGAAGATACTTCACCATCAGACGATTTCCATCAATCATTGTCCCTAATTCTTAGTTACATGTCACACGTTATTCAGTTGTCGTTTCAGTCATATGAGTGCAAACCGGTACCAGTCGGCCACTCAGCTGAATAGTTACATGAATCACAGTCATGAGAATGACCGTCATGGAACTGACAGTGTAGGATTGTAAATCTTGCTTATGTTTTTAGAGAGAGAAAGAGATAGAGAGATGGTGGATTTCACACAAAGCTAGAGAGAGAAAGTAAGAAGAACTATGTGAAAATTATGAAACCACACACCCTCTCCATCTAAGGAGAGGGTTTATATACCCAAGCCCTTGTCATGGGCTTGGGCTTACATTTGGGCCGGCCTACACATGTTGTAGGCTAGGCTTGTTCTTGTTTGTTAAATAAAGATAATTAACTAAACTACGAGCTATTACATGGACTATCGTTGGAGTGATCGATCCTTCTTAATACGTAAAACGTATTTCCAACAATCTCCCCCTAAGGGAGGTCACTCCAAACAAGGGCATTACCCAAGTTACAATAATAAGATAAACCTAGCATACTATGCTTGTCTTGAGCTCGTAGTCTTCGTCTTTCTTTTTCTTTTTCTTTTCTGGTGAACATGCTGATGCGATCTTTGATATCAATCTTGAGCATCAATCTTTTGCCTTGATCTCGTGCATCCATCACTTGTGATCTTCGCCTCTTCGTGACACCATGTCCCACATACTTATACCTTCGTAATTCTTTAAAGCTTCAGAGTTCGATACAGCGGAAGACTTAACTTTTGGGCTTTCTTGAATTTGATGAGGTATTAAGTGCATAAAGAATAAGCATGCGGGGACGACTTCTTCTTGGATCCCGCAACGCCACCGTCTTCAAATGCCGCAACATAAGTAGATACGAACGAAATGGCTTTGAACATTTCATTCTAATTCGGTAGCATTTTACCTCCGGTCGGTGAAGACCGTTGGACGATATTAGATATCGTACCCGTGACGGATAGTTACAATTAAGTAACTTCCTGACAAGATTTCGCGGGTAAACCCGTTCTCTTTATTCGACCGTCCAAAGCTGACTGCGAACATAAAGAGTGAATCATTTGGATAATAATATCCGCATGATTGAAGCCGTCAATTCATGTTCCTGGAACAAGTGAAATTCAATTAAGAACCGCACCATCGTTGCTTTCCAGTTGTCACGAGCTTGATTCGTATAGAATCTTGCAAGTTACCTACCAAGTGCTGTTTGAGGTTAACACCAGAAGGATTTCCACTCATCACTGTGAACACTAAGGTATCACTCTGAGTGTTCTGGCAAGATCACTAAGATATTGCGTAGAGGCCTGGAACGTGTTTAAATTCAGTTAAGAATTAAACCACTGTTGCTTTCCAGTTATCACAAGCTTGATTCATAAAGAATCTCACAAGTCACCTACCATGAGCTTTTTGATATTCGCTTAAGAAGGATTTCCATCTTCATTGTAAGTACTTTCGTATTACTCGGATGTTCAGGCAAGATCATGAAGATTTTGCGTAGGACTCTTAAAATCTTTCTTACTTTTCACAGTGTGTGAAGAAGCAAGGAAATATGAAAGTGTGTCCTAATGAGATATTCGATGATCTCAAATGGCTCTAGACTCGATCGTGCACTTTGGATTTTAGTGATCGGAGGCTGGAGAGGAGTGCCACCTTTTCAATACCAATTTATTCGGAGTGAGTAAATCAATAGATAATGCGTTGTCTCCGTGTGATTAAAACAAATACCTTTTGAGAGATATCTGAGTTAGCTGGGATGGGTTGTGCATTGCATCACTGGGTCCATGATGTCTGTCTTCAATATCGAGAATCATTAAAATGATCTCAATAGCATATGTGTTGACCCGGTTTCTGCCTAAAGTTGTAAGGAGGGCTTCTTTCTTTACACCCTTTATCTTTACAATTCTTTTTCATTCTTCAACCCCTTCAATGCTTACCAATACGTCATAACTAGCACCTTGTTGTGATTGTTCCAGTGCTAACTTAAGTACTTGGTCGACATTCAGCTACGTTCAAAATCTTTCTCCATCTTTCCTAAGGACTACTATTTCTAGCTATGGAATGTCCTTGGGAAGATTCCTCCGGTTCTGGAAGAATCATAGGACTTAACCTATCCTACCATCCTTATGTCACCACAATCTTCATCGTCGTGAAATAAATGGGTTTTGGGTAAGTATAAATCACCATGAAATCCATTTTTGATATGCAAATCCATTTTGCTCCCCCTTAACATATGCCACGATATTCGAAAACATTTCGCACATGGCGGGATGAGCCAGCACATTAAGTCAAACCATTTGTGATAATATCCCATATTAAATCACATTTTCTCCCCCATATTAAAAATATTAACCCAATCGATGTTTTTAATATCAATTGATTTAATGAAGTATTAACAAAGTTTTTGGGAAGAAAAATGCAAGTCCATTTAATCTTCATGATATCAAATGTATGAGATATGATATCAATTTGTAGCATGATCACATATTCACCATATTAAAAAGAAATTACAAGGGTGGACCTGATTGATGAGAACATCATATGATACGATCAAATGGTTCTTGTCAGCATATGTTGGTCGCCTCGTCACGTCTGAAGTCATCTCTTGACACCACATGTACGATTGGTATTGTTGTCTTGACACCAACTTGTGAACTTGGCACGTTCGGCATCAAAGATTCTGAATGCTTGACAATTGCTCCCCCTCAATTGTTGACCCGTGTTCTATTGAAAGAGCTGTAGTCGTTGGTTGAGTAGTTGCATCGTCGAGTATGTAGATACCAATTGTAGAGTGCTATGGTTGTAGAGATGATAGCTTCATAAAAACAAGACTTCTCTTGTTTTAACAAATAAATGCACTGAAACGTACATAGATTTGTGTTAGACCAAGTTATAAAGTAAACTTGATCCCTTACAAGGTTTTAAAGTAAACCTTGCCCGAGAAAATTAATTCCCGTTGAGAGCCAAAGCTTTCATAAGAAATACTTGACTTTAATGTGAAAACCGGGTTGCAGTCTGAAATAACTACAAGCCATTTAGGCATTTTTATGAAGTATTTACAACTTTTGTACGAACTCTATTTATGGCACCGTGTCAATATTAATCAAAATTTCTAAGGCCGTAAATATTATCGTACCAAAAGACATGCCTTTGAAAAGTAAAGTAAAAATATTTTTGGATTTTTCTAGATTTTTCAATTTTTATGGTTTTTATATGGTTTTATATTTTTGTATTTTGCTTTTGTGGATAAAAATATAAACAATATATACAAATGATCACCAAGGATACGGAGAATAGTTTTACCAAGACTATTCTTTCGCTTCATCTGCTAGTTCCTTTAGAGTCTCAGGCGAGAAAGTTCGCAATCCTAGCTTGTCGGCCAAAAATTCAATTCGAGCGCGATCTAAAGCCTTCGTGAAAATATCCGCCAATTGATACTCAGATCGGAAAAAGTAAAGCTCGATTACTCCATTTTCCACCTGCTCCTTGATGAAGTGGTAGCGAATGTCAATGTGCTTCGACCGGGAGAATTGAACATTGTTGCAGCATAAGGCAATTGCACTCTTGTTGTCACAGTACATCGGAATCTTGTTGAAACCTAGACCATAGTCGGTTAATTGCGATCTCATCCAAAGAATTTGAGCACAGTAACCGGACATAGCTATGTATTCTGCTTCCGTACTTGAAATTGCAGCACTTTTCTGCCTTTTCGATGCCCAACTGATTAATCGATCTCCTAGTAGTTGCAAAGTTCCACTCATGCTACGCCTTGTATCTTGACAACCCGCGTGATCCGCATCTGCATATGCCATTAGTGCAATAGAAGATTCCTTCGAATACCAAAGTCCCCGATTAATGGTTCCTTTAAGATATCGAAAGATCCTTTTAACAGTAGCTAAGTGTAACTCAGTAGGCCTAGTTTGATACCTGGCACACATACATATAGCAAACTGAAGATCAGGTCGACTGGCTGTGATATACAGAAGAGTACCGATCATTCCACGATAAAGTGTCGGATCAACGGCAACTCCATGTGGATCTGCATCAAGCTTAGTTCGTTCCACCATTGGAGTATCCACAGGGTCGCAAGATTCCATCTTATACTTCTTAAGCGATTCAAGGGCATACTTGGATTGATTGATAAAGATGCCTCTGGGACTCTGAGATATCTGAAGACCTAAGAAGAATGATACCTTGCCCATCATTGACATCTTAAACTTGGAAGACATGAGTGTCCTAAACTCATCCGATAAGGTTTGGGTCGAGGCTGCAAATATAATATCATCAACATATATTTGTACCATAATCATATCTTTACCTCGTTTCTGAATGAACAACGTAGGATTCACCTTGCCTTTTGCGAAGCCTTGTGTAATGAGGAATTGTGACAAAAGATCATACCATACGCGAGGAGCTTGCTTCAACCCATAGAGAGCCTTCTTAAGCTTGTACAAATGATTAGGATAATTAGGATTCACAAAACCATCCGGTTGTTGAACATAGACCTCTTCCTTGAGTTCACCATTAAGAAATGCCGTCTTCACTCGATGCCCAATAATTGCTTGTATCCACGAGCTACTAGTCGAGCTTTGTTCTTCAATATTCCGCCTAACTCATCGAGTTTCACCTTGTAAACCCATTTCAAAGTGAGTAACTGCACTTGATCCGGGCATGGGACAAGTTCCCATACTTCAAGACGTATAAATTCGTTAAGTTCTTCTTGCATAGCTTCTATCCAACAGGATTGAGTAAAAGCTTGTTGCCATGTCTTAGGTTCAACTTCAGTGAGAAAAGCATCAAAGTGACAAAACATTGCACTTTCTTGTAGCTGACTTCGTGTGGATACTGGACGATTAGGGTCACCAATAATAGAATCTATAGGATGATCCTTTGTCCACTTGTTGTCATGTTCACGAATCCGTGGATTGGAGTAAACTGTAGTAGGAGCTTCCTCTGAGGTGGACGACCCGGCTTGATTAGGGGCGGGAATTGGTACACCAAAGAATGGAAGTTCACGCATTTGAGAGAATTCCAAATCGTGATCATCATCATCATCATCCTCTTCATCATCAATAGGCATGACATGGGTAGTTGAAACATTTGTTGGTTGAGAATTACTTGTTGAAGGTATATCTTGACCATTAGGTGCAGATATATCCGATTGAGCAACAGTTGCTGGAGCGACAACTTCGGTTACTGGAGCTATTACCTCAGTTTCTGGAGCAACAATAGTTGGAGGAGTAAAGAATTCATCAAAGAACGGTTGAAACAACGTATCCCATTCAGTCCTAATAGGTGGTATAAATGATGAAGTAGGGTTGTTTGGGACAAGACCAGAACTAATGTTATTGGGTCCCATTTCATTAAGAGCGGGTTCAGAGCTGCTTTGCTCAGAAGCCATTGCTGTCAGCTCATCAAAATCAACATTCATAGTTTTGAGGATCTTACGAGAGTTACGGTTGTAGATTCGGTATGCCTTCTTTGCGGGTGCATAACCAATGAAAATACCAATATCAGCCTTTGGTTGAAGTTTTCCCAAATTGTCACCATCGTTATTTAGATAGCAAAGACAACCAAATACATGAAGATATGATAAATCTGGTACTTTTCCATGGAGAAGCTCATAAGGTGTTTTACCATGGCGTTTACGAATTAGTGACCGTTTTTGGGTGTACACTGCTGTAGATACTGCTTCTGCCCATAAAAACAATGGAGCCTTTGCGTAAATTAACATCGTTCGAGCAGCTTCCATAAGTGTGCGATTTCGCCTTTCAACGACACCGTTTTGTTGTGGAGTGCGTGCAACGGATGTTTCATGAGATATGCCAACTTCTTCATAATAATCACGCAAGATTTGATTCACAAATTCGGTTCCATTATCTGTACGAATGCGTCGGACAGTAGTGTTGAGACGCACTTGAATCATCTTGAGAAATCTGATGATGAATTTAGGTGCCTCATTTTTTGCTTTAAGAAATTTCACCCATGTAAACCGAGAGTAATCATCCACAATAACGAGGATGTACTTTTTGCCACTAAGACTTTCAACACGCATTGGCCCACAAAGATCCATATGCAACAGATAAAGTTTATCTTGGTTGGTGTCTTCAGTCTTGGGTTTGTAAGACTTCTTAGTGCTTTTCCCCATTGTACACGCGGAACACAAATGATCCTTGTGAAATGATAGTTTAGGAAGACCACGAACAAGTTCGTTTTTCGCCAAATGATTAATAGCGTCAAAGTTAAGATGAGATAACCGTCGATGCCATAACCATGACTTATTCTTCGATGCTTTGGAGAGAAGACATACGGGAGAAGCGGTCATCATGTCTTGTAGAGACAAAGTATACAAATTATTCCCTCGGGTACCTTTCAATAAATACACCCCTTCCAAATTACGAATGAAGCAGGTATGTTCTCGAAAAGCAACTTCTAGGTTTGCGTCACAAAATTGTCCCACAGAAAATAAGTTGTGACCAAGACCTTCCACGTAATACACTCTTGAAATTATAACATTCCCAATATGATATTCACCATAACCCATTATCTTTGCAATATGATCATTTCCAAATCGAACCGTACCAAGAAACTTGCTGACGAAATTTCTGAGCTGAGAGCGATCTCCGGTCATATGCTTGGAGCAACCAGAGTCCAAATACCAGAGAACAATTTGGACCACCTGTTTTCAACAACAACAGTAGACAATGCATTGGAAACTATTGGTTCCGGAGTGTTAGCAGATACAGATATGTTATTATCAGAATTGCTAACATTTTTGTTATCCTTAGATTTCCTGCATTTTCTAATGTGAGTTTTAGCATTTACAGGTTTTACTGTTCCAATTTTCTGAGGTTTTGGATTATTCGCGGGCACTACAGTGGGAGTAGACCTATTTAAAGGGCACTTGGTTCCTACAGTAGTGTCGGTGTTCCTAGTTAAAGGAAACGCTTGTGTCTTGGTAGCCTTGTACTCCTAGTTAAAGGGCACGCTTTCTTCGCTTTAGTGGGAGTGATCCTAGTCAAAGGGCACATATTTCCTACTATAGTGAAAGTTCTACCAGTGGGGCGCCACATCCAACCAACTTGGGTTAACACTTTCCCAGTCGGTTTCCATTCTAATCCATTTTTCCGGGCATGCATCTCATTCACATGGTCAATAAGGCAAGAATCATGACGACTAGAAAACATACATTCATTGCAATTCCAACATTTTAAATTAGAATTCACAGTAGGCTTAGAACGCTGCACAACCGCAGAGCCTTTAGGTTTAGCTACATGATTCTTTTTATTCAAAACAGAAATAACATTCCTAGGATGGGCTTCTACTTTCTTCTTCACTTGACTACTAGATGGGGGCAAGATCCTATCATTCTTCTTGTTTCGTTTAAGCTTAGATCTTTTAGCCTTAGTAGTGGTGCTTACTCCTGTAGAAGGCAACACGGGAATATTAGAAGCTGGTTTTGATTCCGCCTTATCTTTAGTGACCAAAGTTTGAGATGGTTTAGTCTTAGGGCCCTTATTGAGTGGTGTGACGGCTATAAGATTCCTTTTGATTGCACTAGAGGACGAAGCTGAGACAGTGGCTGCGTTATCCACAACATTCTTACCTTTTAGAGTACGAAGTGTTTCCTTTAACTCAGCCAAGACCAGATTCTTATCACAAATTTGTTCCCTCAAATCAGATATTTCCATCGACTTTCGATTCAATTTTTCAATCAATGATTGATTCTGTGCAGTGGTATCAACACATGCGGGCTGTACTGAATCGAAGAGTCGTGTATTTTTCTGTTTTAAGTTATCAACTTTGGACAAAATCTTGGAAACTCGATTATCTAGATCAAGTTTAAGATTCTCAGCAGCCTCAAGTACGTTCACACAGTTAAGCTCCTTAGATTTCTCTATGTCTATCGGTAAAGATTGAGCAACCTTGTCACTTGGCTGACGCTGTTTTGATTGTAAATTCAATCGAAAATTCTTTTCAAAGTTTGCATCATCGATATTGACACCTTCGAATGACGTTTCAAAGATTTCTTGAATAAATTGTTGCTTGCATTCAAGCGAAATACAATGTGTTTGAATCTCATCAAAACGTTTTGAAAGCGAAGAATATGAATCTTGAAGCTTTAAAAATTCAGCGTCAGATTCGTGACAAGTACTATCTACCACATTATCCACAGTTTCAATATTATGCACAGTAGAATCATTATCAACACGTTTATTCACACAGACGGAAACAATATCATGAGACATCACTTGCTTCAGAAGCTGATCATTTTGGCGTGAAACTCGTTCTATTTCAAGTAAACTATTTTCATAAGCATCATCCATTTCATTGAAAACACGTTTAACTTCTTCTATTTCCAAATACAAATCCTGATCAAGATTACTAAGACAAGCTTTAACATTCTTTACAAACAGAATAATTTCGTCTCGGAACGCAGCTCTAGTGTGCTCAAAGTTCCATTCACCTTCCGTTATGGCCGAAGCCGCCGTACGTTCCAAAATGACCTTGTCAAAATCGGCTAAGTGTTGGTGTACCGCATTTAAGTTAACGGACGGCTTACTTACCGGTGGAATTAACTTCGTTAAATCCTTTTTGACAAGTGTAGGAGACGTACTAGGAGGGTTTTCATTTAACAAACTTTGGGGCACAAGAACTGTCAATTCAGCTAATTCCTTTTGTAAACGAATGCGGGTCTTTTTAGAAAATTGATCTTTGTTATGTTGATCATAATCAATTGTATGGAATTTTGAAAGCATTTTAGAATGAGTTTCATCCGCAAGTGACTGTGTCGCGTCAGAACTACGAACAAAAGGTGCTTCTTTGGATTTGCCAATTATGGTCATATCATAAAGACCGGGAATATATTCCTGAGCTTGTTTTACATAACCGGGATTAGGTGGTAAATCTTGAAGACGCTTAAGTTCGAAGTCTTTAAATGATTTAGTTAAAAGATGAACCTTTTCTGTGGAAGCGTATTGTTTTAAAAGCTGTTGTTATTTGAATTTAAGAAGTTTGGTGGCATTAATTTCTGATTCAACCTTTTTAGACTCGAGAGTTTCGAAATCCATTTTAAGTTTCTGAAAATCATTGACAACCGACTCCTTTTCTTTTAATTCATTAGAAAGATTAGCTTTTAATGATTCTATTTCTTTCAAGTGTTCAATTTTTTCAAAACGAAATTGGTCAAATTCAGAACATGTTATTTTCTCTGCTTGAGGGACCATTTCAAAAGTTTTGACCTTTTCTTTATGCAACGCAAGCTCAGCAGTTAGGGTGGAATTTGTATCTACGGATTGTCTGAGGGCTATATGCATTTGATCAATAATATGTTTAGGCACCATTACCAAATCATGTTGAGCATAAGATTCCATACCCGTCGCAGCATTTGGTTGAGGTTCACTCAAATGTGTAGAATTGGGTACCACATCATTTGAGTTACTAGTTCTTGAATGCTGTTCGAGGTTGTCATTTTCATGCCCAACTTGATGTTGGTTATCATCAATATTATTAGATGTGGTTGGTACCTCACTGATGACATCAGAACCGTAGTGAGAGAGATTAGCAACGAGAGCAGCTTGGGCAGAGTGAATGTCATCATAATCCGAATCGTATGCATCAAGATCATCCGCTTGATAAGCTACATTAGAAGTGGAGACAACTGCAATGCCTTCAGTATCTGCTGCCCCTGGGTCTGCAAGAAATGCTAACTCCTCTGAATCCAAAATCTTCCCCTTAGACTGAGCATCAACCAAATACATCTTCTCACGAAACCATGCATCATCCCTCCTCCTTTTCGGCTGAGGGCATTCCCTGGCCATATGACCTTGTCCTCGGCAATTGTAGCAAGTCACAACCTTCTTAGGACCAATAGTACTCCCATTTCCACTAGCTTGAGAATTCACAGCTTTATTGTTCCCAGTCCTTGTAGGAGGTCCATATGAATTTTTCCTTCCCTGAATTGGTTGCACCGTCACTTGAGCATCTTGAACAGTGGCTTGTTGTCGAGGATTTGATGAGGTGCGGAGCTGATTGTTTGTTGGTGGAAATCCTCTAGTTGCAACAAGTTTTGACAAGTAGGCTGTGAGATGGTTTAGAACATCAGCTGGCGTATCATTTGGAGTAAAGACCGGTGCTTGGATTGGTGGAAGTTCATTAGAGTAGAAAGCTTGTGCTGGTTGTGCTTCAATTGGAAAATATCCTTGCTGAGGAGTATAGCCCATTGGAGAAGTGTTGGTTTGTGATGGTGATGTCAGATATGGTGGTTGCTGCGGAAAAGATTGTTGATGAACACTTTGTTGATATGCTTGCTGTGGCATCGCTAGTGGTGGATAAGATGGTTGCTGTGGTTGCTGATAGTTGTGTAGTGGTGTCTGCTGCAAGTATGATGGTTGCTGATAAGTATAAGCCATGTTTTGTTGAGAAGCATACATTGCAAGTGGATCATGAACTTGAGGTGTAGACAACCGAGCCTCGATCACATGGCATTCGTGTTATTGAAGAAAAGCTTGAAGTTGATCCACATTGGTGTTATGCAAGTCCTTAGCCAATTTAACATCCGTCACGTATTTTTTCCATTCAGAAGGAAGAGTGTTCAAATACTTGGTGTTCAATTCAAAGGGTAGGAATTGTCATGCCATATATATTGAGCTCATTCAACAATAGGGTAAATCTCAGATAGTAATCATTGAGAGTCTCCCCTGGCACATAGGCAAACTTATCAAAAGTATCATAGAGCTTACACTCTCGTTCTTGTTTAGTTAACGAGGTGCCTTGCATTAGAACCCGAACTCTATCGCATAACTCTTTGGCAACTTTGTGTTTGCTGACGAGTTTGTAGACATCTGGAGGAAGGGCTTGGAGAATGATGTTTGTAGCATACTTATCACATTTATCTTGAATTTTCATATCTCCAGTCAACTCACCCGTTGTGCGAGGACGAGTAGTCGTACCTTCCGTCACTATACCATAATCTAATGGTCCATTGAGCACCGATGCCCAAATTAGATGTCCATTCTCCTTGTTCAACATATAAAGTTCCATTCGGGAAGCCCATTCCTCATACATAGTCTTCACCAACATTGGTGGACGATTATCCGTACCCGAGAGGATGGACTTATCCGTAAGAGATGTGTACTCCATTTCAATAAGTTAAGATTTACAAACTTTGATCGATCAATAAAAGAAAGTAAATGTGTTTTTTGTTGTGAGTTGAAGTCGAGAAACAATGTTAAAATCCCCCTAAAATATGTTCTCAATAAACCAAAAATTCCAAGTCAAAGTTACACACGATCGAAATTTTTTATGGAAAAATTTGTGATTATCGGAATAGTGATCGGAATGAACCCTAATCGGAATGTACCTAATCTGAATACCAATCGGAATACCAAATCTGAATATCAATCGGAA
>JANFOE010003143.1:0-69758 GCA_025667525.1 Glebionis coronaria | reverse complement strand
CAAAAAATCGAATAACTCTATATGTATTAAAAGATATTTTTACATATACCCATAATCCAAAAAGTCTACATCTATTATCCTAACTAACATTTCAAGTTTTTTCAACTATAATGGATATGCTTTTTTTCCAGTAAGCACTTATTTATAATGTAGACATTGTTTTAAGTTTAGAGAATTTTTTTTAAAAACTACACTAATAATTTACTTTAGAAGAATTAAATCATGCATTAAAAACAATTATACTAAATAAAACATTAAACAGACAACACTATGCTAAACAACAATAAAAATATGTATTTAGTCAAATAAAAAACTTACAAATATTAATCTTATAAAAAGATAATAAACAAATACATATCATCACGACTTATAATGCATTAAAAGATAATTATACTAAAAAATTAAAACAAATATTTACCAAATATAAAAAAGTTAAACAACAACCAGAAGTTATACCTGTCAATTAGATATTACAAACGGATAATTCACAAATAAAAAAGTTAAACGACAATCTGAAGTCATACCCGTCCATCGGACGGGTTTCGCCACTAGTATATATATATATATATATATATATATATATATATATATATATATAAATATATATATATATATATATATATATATATATATATATATATATATATATATATATATATATATATATATATATATATATGTATATATATATATATATATATATATATATATATATATATATATATATATATATATATATATATATATATATATATATATATATATATATATATATATATATAGATATATATATATATATATATATATATATATATATATATATATATATATATATATATATATATATATATATATATATATATATATATATGAATATATATATATGTATATATATATATATATATGTATATATATATATATATATATATATACATATATATATACATATATATATATATATATATCTAAATTCGAAACACTTATATAGGAAGGGTGGTGAAACAAGGCCTTAACTACAAAATTCTATAAAAATGACACATGTAATTCATTAAAAGGTTTCCATAAAATGCTTCAAAAAGAAAATAAGAATTACAAATGATACCTGAAATACAAAATTATAGAAAAATATATAGGAAAGGATGGTGAAACAATGCCTTAAATACAAAATTCAATAAAAAGTCTTTTGTTTAAATAGGAATTACAAATAATGCCTTAAATACAAAATTCTCTAAAAATATATAAGGAATGATGGTGAAATAATGTCTTAAATACAAAATTCTATAAAAATGACACATGCAATTCATTAAAGGGTTTCCATAAAATGCTTCAAAAAGAAAATTGGAATTACAAATGATGCCTTAAATACAAAATTGTATAAAAATAACACATGTAATTCATTAAACGGTTTCCATAAAATTCTTCAAAAAGAAAATAGGAATTACAAATGATTCACAATATTTTGACTTACTAAAATGAAAATATTTTTAGATATTCGGACTGTCAAGTTTTGGACTGGGCTATATATATTATACACGTGACAAAAAATAATACCAAGAATGAGCTTTTTGTCTTACTTTTGCTAGAATACACTTTACCACAAAACTTACAAAACAAAATCATTTCTAAAAATTATTTAACTATAATATTTTTCTTAACAAAAAAAACCTTAACAATAATATTAATTTCAAAAAATTTAATGTAAAAAAGTTTTTCATAACATTAGCATATATAAAATTTATTACCTCTTAAAATTCAAAAATACATAAAATATTTATATAATATTATTAAAATTCTAAAAAAGTTTAATGTAACAAACTTATTCATAATGTTAACGTATGCAAATTCAATTAACTCATAATATTCTTAAATAAATAAAATATCTTAAACTACGTTTTTTTTATTCTATGCTACATTATTAAAATATTAATGTCATAACTAACACTACATATACTAAACATATATATACTATACATATACATATACATATATATATATATATATATATATATATATATATATATATATATATATATATATATATATATATATATATATATATAATATATATATATATATATTATATATATATATATATATATATATATATATATATATATATATATATATATATATATAAGGATGGGTTCTAGAGAAAACCTTGTATTCGTAAAAGAATTAGAAAACAAAATACAAGGTAGCTTTTGCAACATCTTAAAACAGAGGGTAAAAACTGAAAATTACTTAAAAGCAGAGGGACTAAAGTTGCCAATACTGTCTTCTTACTCTTATCAATCCCAAAATATATAGATCATCATTCTTATCTGCAATAAACCATCGATCACAAGACCACCATCACTATCACATGCACCATCACAAACCGTTGTAATAAGAAACCACCATTTACTATCGGAAACCACCGTTTTACCATCGGAAGCCACCGTTTACCATCAGAATCCACCAGTAACCACGGGAAGCCCATCATTTACCACCGTAAACCCACCATTTATAACCGGGAAAACCACCATTTACAACCTGAAACCACCATTTGCAGACGCCACAACCATCGAAACCCTAAATATCATTTCAAGTTTTAACCAATGGCCGCCACCTGATATTAAGAACCAGGTATTTCCATGTGAATATGTGTAAAATTAGGACATTTTATATGGATTCATAAATTGTGTAGCTAAATTAGGGAATACCAAAATAAATTTAACAATATAATGCAAAAAATGTGTTTATTAAAATTGCGCACCAGGTGTTTGTTAAAATATATGCATGTTTTATAAATGTCATGCACTAATTTGAAGCATATGTGTTTATTATTGAATGATATGACATGTTTGTGCATATGTGTGTACATATGCGTAATCATATTACACGTTAGGGCATTAGTTTATAGTTACCGCATTAGGTGTATATGTTTGTATGTTAGGCATCGTTGAACATATTAAAGCATCACTAAGTATAGTTACTGCAACGTCACACATATTAGTATGAAACCTTTGTGGTCATGGTGTAGTTTGTTATCCCTTTGACCAACATCATCTTCTTTGTTGGTAAACAAACCATGAGGATGGAATTTATGAATAGTAAAAGAATGGGCTTTAAGAGATAGTGTTTATATATGATTTCCTATATGGGGTTTGTGAATCGGTTGTGTAGTAGATCTTGCTATATCAGATATTCAATTTTGATTTATTTATAATTTTTGTGTGACATTTAAATGAATATGTATTAGTTTTGATGTTATTTATAAAATATATGTGTAAAAAAATATGTTTGTACTAGTTACAACCCTTAATTTATGGAATGATAAGTTAATGCATCAATTTCATATATGAGACTATTAGTTTGTAAAAATCGGGATACATGTTTGTTAAAATGAAGGCATTAGTTTGGTGTATGCGTACTTTTAGATGTAATGCATCTATTTGTTAAACTTAAGGCGTCATTTTTGCATATGAAGAATATTTTATTTATGGCATATATTGGTTAAAATCAAGGCATCATTTTGGTTATGAAGAATATTATATTTAGGGAATCAGTTTAAAAATGTGTTGAGGGATAATGATGTTAACAAAAAATTATTATGTATGAATACTATAAGATCTAAGGGAGGCGCGTGTTAAAATTAAGTCACGTGTTTGTTAGTAATTGCATATGTTTGGTCAAACCATATTTGTAAAAAAATATCATCTGACTGTTAAAATAGATATCTGAATCCTTGATTGTTCAAATATAAGATTGTTAAAATAGATTTATCATGTACTTGTTTAAACTAGTTCGCTAATTGTAGGTAGTGACTTGTTCATGCTACTGATTTCTGGACTGGTGCGCGTGTTGCATGTGTTGTAGGCGGCTGGACCGGCGCTGTTTAGAGGTTCATTTCTCTAATGATTATGGAACTGAGGTAGTGAGAATAACATCACGCTTTTTGCAGTATAAACCTCGAGAGAGGCCCAATGCTAAGTTTGTAGTTGTCACCCTTACTCCTCTTAAAAAACGTACAGATGTAAGTTTGTTGCTATAAAAAAAGAACACCCCTATAAAATTACTTGAAAGTATTATCTTACCGACTATAGAATCATAAACATGTTGTATCCCTTATCTTGGTACGAATAAGTAAAGGAATTGAACCAGAAACACAAATATCACCAAAATTGTAGTTACTGATATTATAAGGAATGTGGGTCCAACATGTATGTTTTATAAAGGAGCAAAAACTATGAAATTTAATTGCTATCATATTTTTTTAATGGTTATCAAATCTAATTACTTCCTTTTATCGCTGATAATTTTTGTAAATTTTCAAATGTTGTAGCCAAACCGGTTCAACCCTTGTCTAGAATATAAGGATCTTCGAGGATTCCAAATGTTAGCTGGGAATATATTGGAGGTTCTGAACGATTGAGAAGCGTGTTGGATCGATACATAGTTTATCGTATTAAATACCATGATGCGTGTATGAGGTAAATCTAAGTGAATTACATGAAATGAGTTTCTTTTCATTGTCACTCGCATTTGTTAGGTCATTTGTTTGGTTATGTGATGTAAAAACACAATTCAGAAGGTAGCATTTGGATAGGGTTTTTTAGCTTGCTAGAAACTAACTGGTCAAAACAGCTTAAATAAGCTAAAGTACCTGAGCTAAAATAAGCTAAAGTGCCTGAGCTGTTTGGCTTTGTCCAAACACTCAAAAGTGTTCGTTGGTTGTATCATAATGAAGTAGGCTTGCTCATGTTCATGTTCACGAGGCGCCATTAATCCAAAAGAACAAGAAAAATAAAACTTGATTTAAAATAGTAGAGAAAATAGAGGTTGTGGTTGATGTTTCCTTTTTGCATCAGTTGTTCCTAAAATCATCCGTCTTGTGCACTTGAGAAAGAGTTTAGTGCAGAATTTTGAAAAAATAACCCAAGAGAGTTCGAGAATAAGGTAATTGGAAGTTTTGTGAGAGTGGTCCAAACGGTTAAGGGTTCTTATCAGCTTATGAAAATAACATGTTCTTTCTTCTATAAAACACATATATTTATAAATTCCACTTTGATTATAGTGATCATCACATATAGGTTACATGTTTTATTGTTTTAGTTTCTGCATATTGTTCGATATCAGAGTAACACTTGTCAAAGCATGATTAATATTGATTTGATTATTATTATTATTATACTACTTGTGATGTTACTACAAACCTAAGATACAATTACACGAGGATGGATTGCATCTTTGTTATGTATGTTAAATGGGTAAGTGAGTAAAAATTAGCAAAAAAAAACCCATTGTGCAGCTAATTTATCTGTTGTAGGTAGCAAGTGCATTTCCCCAAATATAATATGTTAATATTTGATTGTTTAAAATAGTTAGTTATTATCTGAGTTTTGATTATATTTATTAAATTTAGGGCATATGTTTGTTAGACTTAAGGCATCTGTTAGTTAAATTTAATGTGTTTGTTTTTTTAAATTAGGGCATCTGTTTGCTAAATTTAGGGTAGGACGATTGTGCCTTACGGTATTGTAGCCTGGAGGATGTTCAATGAAATAGAAGCGCATTCATTATTTACTTCCAGGACAGAGAGCCAAATCTATTGAAGAATACTTTAGTCTCAACCTGTACACCATGTTGAATATACGAATCCCCTTCTGTTTTATATTGTATAAGCTTTATCCCTAAATATGTAAGGGGTTTATGGATATCTTCTTATTGGACACTATGTGTACACATATTCACATCAAATATAGATGCTAAAGTTGATTTACTTTAGTCATTTAGTCCTTTCATAACGCCCAGATGTTAACCTTTAAGTAGCATTCGACCTCGAAGTGTAGACCCAAACGGGTCTGGCTATGACTTTATAATCTATGTGCATGCCCAATAATATGTTTACTATACCTTTCATTGAGTAATAGATATATATATTATGTTTCAGCAAATTTATTATAGTCTTGATACATTGCATGCATAGGAAAAGGAAGAATATGTTTGATCTTCTGCCCTCGGCTATTTGTTGTATGTTGTTTGTGATAGAGGCATAATATGGATAAGCATATTAAAATGCATTGACATAAGAGTGAGTGGTTTTGTCCAAACTTCAGTATTGTTGCGTTCTTTTTACGTTGAAATATAACATTAGTGCACCAGGGTATCATGAAAAAGAGCATCAATTTGTTACATAAAGAGCATATTGAAATAATTTAAAGCATATGTTTAGTTAATTTTCAAACGGGTCGAAACATGCCTAAATTGTGAAACCTTTGATATTTCTTGTTCATGACCACATATTTTAGTCTTTTCTGGCAAGCAAAAAATACATAAGTAGAAAAAAAGATAAGAATTTTTTGGTAGATTGTGTATTATAATTGATGCTTTCTTATAAATTTGCCAAATGACGCATTACATCTTTATTCTTCAGTTCTTTACCTTAACAATATATTCTGAAATTCTAACTCATGTTTCTACATATTATTACAGTGAACACAGTGATTTAGATGATGAATTTCAAAACAGTACTGGGAAAACAAGTTCATGTAGTTTGAAGTTCTAGCTTTGGGTCGTGGTTCTCTTTTAGCAAACCGACAAGATTGGCACACTCGGAGGAGTAGGTAAAAGGGAAAAGATTTTGTATATCATATCATAATGTTGTCATAGTACAATCGTAACACATTTATAGTATCAGATTTGATGTAAACGACACATTCACGCCCCGCCTTTGAAGTGTGATACACTAAACCATCTTTTGTCATTTACAACACATTTTATTTCTTTATTTACCAAGTCAACATTATAAATAGGTACTCACGAGTAACGAGTGAGGATCCTTTTCATTTTTCTTTGCCCTACTAATAACATATGATCATATTCCAGTTTTGTTTTTTTCTGGTTATGTCGTCTACAATTCCTCCCGAGTTCTTGAGGTTTAATTGAAGTTGTTCTAGTTCTTTATTTTAACTGATTTGTGGGCATTGTATTTGTCTCTTTGGTATTTTTCACTTTCTGTATTGAATAGTGGGGTGTTGGGGTATGTCCAATCATCCTTGTATGGTTCATGTCTATTTGTTATTTATATAATTCCTAAAAAAATTCTTACCCTAGTTTTCTTTTTTATGTGTATGCGCCTTGCAAGGCAACCGCTAGTGTACTACATGAGCTAACAAACAAGACCGTAATCCATCGATGAAAAATGATACCCGGGGCAGTAACCAGCCCAATGCAAATGATGGCTATGTATTATCTACATCATGATAAAGCGATACTCAACTCTTGAAAACTCATTATATGTGATCGATATAAAATCTTTCAACGTTCTCACTTAAGATAACTTAGGTGTTTGGTATAACCTTAATTACAATGGGTGTAGATAAACTATGCAACATAATGTGTTTCCAAAACAGACTTGTAAATCAAAATGACCTGAACTGAATCATGCATATACAAATGTAAGGTAAAAAAAAGAGAAAAAACAGAACTCAACAGATCTCATTTTCAATTCGATTTCCCTGTCTAAGCATTAACACGACTTAATCATAATTCTAGGTTAAATTAAGATAACAGTATAGTGACCTGGTCTACTTAAAATCAAAACACAAATAATATGGTAGAGTCACTAATGAGACTCCATTTATACATAGTCTCATTTTTCAAATCGGGCTTAAAACGCTTAAAAATATCATAAAATACCCCAAAATATGCTTGTGTTTGTTCATTGTGTATTTTAGGTACGGATATCATGAACTCACCAAAAGATTACAAGAATCAAGCAAGAATGAACACGGGAAACAAAGCCTCACAAAGAACCGGACCCGAGTATGGATTTTCCAAAAATACCCTTGAAGTTTTTGAAGATTGACAACTTTGGTCCCTCATCTTTGAAGAATTGTCACTTTATACCCCTCATTGATCAAAATTTGTATTGGGGTCCCTAAAGTTTGAACATTGTACAAGATTGACCCTTGTAGGTTGAGCAACGTGCATTTCTAGTCCTTATTTAATGTATATAAGAAGACAAGGACCACTTTTGTAATTAGACAAAAGTTATTATCAAAGGAAAATGTAGTTGGCTGTTGGAAACTTGGTTTGAAGAATTTTTGTAACATGGACGACTAAACTGGCTAGACAGCCATTCCCACACCACCAATCCACTACTGCAACCTCACCCCACTCCACCACTCTCCATTCGCCACCTCACCCAACCCTCCACATCAATCATCCACCAAACCCTTTAACAATTAACTAATCGTTTTTAAACGATTAGTTTAATACCTAAACTGGCGCCAAAACACACCCTGTTCACATCATCACCCCTAATCACCACCCCCAATCCATCATAAACCCTAATCCTAATACCACTCAAATCAAAGGGTTTTTAACCCTAACCTTCCAGAACACTGATTGACCATATCCTCAACCAAACCCACCCCACAAATCAACATCTCGTAACCTCCTATGGACCTTACGTTGGTCCCCTGCTGCACCAAATTGGGCAAAATTCGAATCTACATACCAATCTACGACCCATAAGCAATCCTTGTTCCCAAAGGCTTCAAATGGACGATTCAAGATCAACTCCAACAGTTGTATCCTTAGAAGATCACATGGGAACCATTTGACTAATTTTTCATATTTAAATTTCAAGGGTAGTTTTGGAAAATGTAATACCTAGGGTTTACCTTTTTCCTACATTCTAGTATCTTCCAAGTAGTATTATATAAAGGGTTGACTTGTGACCCTTTAATCTTGTTCCAGAATTTGTCTTTGTAAACTTTTATATAAAAAATAGTTAAAGTTTATTTAAAACCTTCCAATTTCATTTTCTGAGTTCCATATTTCTGTTTCATTAGTTTATGATTTACCTCTTTGCAAGTTTGGATTGTTTCATCAAGGTTTTTAGTTTCTACAAAATATTTTCAAAAAGTGACTTTTGATAAATATTTTGGATCTGAATACAAGCTTTGAGTTGAGTTTATCCTGACAAGATAAATTCAACTATATAAGTTTGCATTTGTTATTTTTATGTTGGTTTGTTTTTAAAAGATTTGGTTCAACAAGTGAAGTTTTATTTAAGATTTTTCAAAAATCTGTTTTGTTATTTTCTTGGTAAAGTTACTTTTCATAAAGCTCATAAGCTGATGTTGAGACCCCTAGCTTATGATAGCTTTTTCAACATTGGTTTGGTTTGCTTGTGTTGTATTTAGCAAGTAACAAAAGTCATCATCACCTTTGCATTTTGTTGAAGATATGGTCCACCCCTGATTCTATTGTAGAATCTCAGCAGGGGTTCTCTACACACTCTTGATAAGCTTCTCATAAGCTCCAAAAAGCATAGTAGAAGGCATCAGCTGGGTATTTGGCTTGAACCCACCTAGACTTCTTGCTAGTTTATGTGCCTTATGTGAAGATTTTTCATTGACTGCTGGTTTTTGAGTTTAAGTATTGGTTAAGTAGATTTTATTATTAGTTTATGGTTTAATAGTTGGTTGATGCATGATACATTAAGTTAGAATTAATTTGGAAGTAATTTGAATGCAAGTTTTTGTTAAAATTGTTCATCAGCTTTTTAGGGGTGTTTGGTTCTGGTTTTTACTTGCGTTGAGTGACACATGTGTAGGTCAAAAACAAGCTAGACATTTCCTTTTTACCCTGGTATGAGGTAATTTGTTATTGGTTTCAGTTTGGTAGTTTGATAGAAGAAAATTGCATGTTAGACTAAAAAACAGCTTAGATTCATCAGTAGGCTAAATAGGGTTTAATTCTGCTTTTCATGATTGGAAATCTTGGTATCTAGTTAGTCTTCTTGATAGCCTAGGATTGTATGTAAGTTATGTTGTGGTTTGTTGGATTGAAGTTCAAATTGTGTAGCTAGAAAATTCACCCTAGTGCATAGTAGATCAGCAAAACCACCAGACATGGGTTTGTGTTCATCAGTAACTGATATAGCTTGCTTGTGTGCTATTTTTGCTTTATACTTGTTTGTTTTTTGCTCATTACTGACTTCCCACACTCCACTGGGTGTGGGGGTGCCTTTGTTTCCAAAAAACATCCACAATCAAGCTCTAAAAAGCTCAATACGTTTTTATGAGGTCCATCAGTGGGAACAAGGTTCCCACTGCTAGTGTTAATCTACCCACTGCTGGGCTAAAGGACAAAAGCACAGTCAAGTGTCATTGTCAGTTTTCCATTTTTTGTCTTTAGTGCCTAAATATTAGTATTTTCTTATTTTTTCAATTTTCATAGTTTCAGATATTTGATTTAAGATTTTTAGATAAGTTGTTGTTATTTTTCTGTTTATTTTACTATTTTTAGCATTATTTTTAGTTTAAATCAAGTTTTCAATATTCTGTTTTTCTCTTATATAGGTAAAATTTAGTTTTTTTCAAATTTCTCAATTTTCCCTTGTTCAGTTAGTTATTTTAAGATTTTTAGAAAAATAATTTCATTTTTCCCTTTATTTAATTATTTTTTAAAATTATTTTTGCTAGAAGTAATTAAAGTGATGGTCATATAATATATCATTGCGAAGCTCGTGAAAAATGTCATTTAATGATGTCGAGTGTTTTTAGTTATTATTGCTTTTGTAACGAGATTTAGTCCCGAACACACAAATGAGGAAGGCCTCCTAAACATTTGGTACTTAGTATAAAAGGCCTCCTAAGCCTCATTTGTGTGTGTGTTTTTCCATTTTGATTGTTAGTAGAGAGAGAAACCTCATAACTTTATCTCACTAGGAAATCACAACTCTGTGTTTTTCTCTTTTATTCTTCTTAATCTAATCTTTCTTTTTTGGTTTAATCTTGTTCTTCATCATCTCTATTTCTTGTTCTTATAAGTCGTGTGTATCATTCCTACAAGTGGTATCATTCGCCAAGGGATTCGTGGATTGCTTCTTGGTGTTGTTTTTGGTTATTGCTTTTCGTGAGTTTTGGACAAAAATACCTCACGTTTTTAAATTTTTTTCGTGCTTTTGTGAGTCCAAGTGTTCCATATATCTTCTACATAGTTGTGGTAGAGATTTGGGTACTTTGGGTTGGTTAAAATCACGGATTTCTTGTAAAAAATCTCATTTTTTTACCAAAACTCTCGGAATAGTACCATATTGCGATTGGATCCCATCGCAAAGTAAAAGGGTTTATCTTTGCGATCAATATTGCGATTGAGATGGCGTTGGACCAATATTGCGACTGAGATTGCGATTGGGTGATACTGCGATTGAGATTGCGACTGGTTATTGCGATTGAGATTGCGATTGGGTGATATTGCGATTGAGATTGCGACAGGTTATTGCGATTGAGATTGGTAATATTGCGATTGAGATTGCAACTGGGGATTGCGATTGGGATTACGACATAATCACTTCCACATTGCGATTGGATTGCGACAGAATCACTTCCACATTGCGATTTGATTGCAACAGAACTGTTTGGATAATTTTTGTTTGAGTGTTGGGAATAAATTAAGGCCAGATCACTTGAGCGCTGACAAGAGTAAAACAAGCGTTGACAAGAACAAAACAAGCGCTGACAGCTCAAGCGTTGACAAGATAAATTCAAGCGTTGACACATTGAAGACAAGCACTGATGGAAAATATTCTCTACGCGTTTATTGTATTCTAGATTACTTCTAGTAAAGATAGGAACAACATTGTATTTTCTATATTTATCTTTACCTAGAATAGCTGATACGTAGATTATTGTACAAGGCTTCTTATGTCTATAAAAGAAGACCTTTAGGTTAATGTTTGATATAAGTTTCATATAAGTTTTCATTCGTAAACTACTTTCATTGTAAGCAAGTTTGATATTGATAATCAAAGTGAAAGTTTGTTTATATCATTGTGTGTTCTTGTTTAAGTGTTAAATTCCGCATAACACTTAGATTCATAAGCATATACAAAGGTTTCTCTAAGTGTATTACTTGATCTAATCTCGTATACATAAAGCTAAATCGATCTAAGTTTGGGATCAACAAGTGGTATCAGAGCTTGTTGAGGAACTTTTGATCTTAAAGAACACCAGAACCCTAAAAATCACCAAAACCCTAATTTTCTCAGAAACCCTAACAACATCATGTCTGAAGCAATAACCTCCTCGTCCTCAGCTTTACCAAACATCAAGATTCCCATGCTTGATGCAACCAACTTTGACTTATGGAAGTTCAACTTTGAACAATATCTGGGGATCTATGACTACACACTCTGGGAGATTATTGAATATGGAAACACATTCAATAAGGCTCAAATGATTCTTGATGTCATTGCTCAAAGATCAGCTGTTGCTGGATGTTCTGAAGAGGATAACAAAGAAAAACCTGGAGATGGTAGAGCTGTGGCTGCTGATGACATAGCAAAGAAAAGGGTGGACATGAAAGCCCTAAATATTCTGAAAGTCTCTTTGGGACAAGAAAACCAGCATAAATATAGAGGCTATGAATCTGCTAAGGATCTTTGGGAAGCTCTTGAAGTTGCATATGGTGGCAATGCAGACACTAAGGAGGAAAAGAAAAAGCAAGTTCTGCATGATTATGTTGTCTTCAAAGCTCAACCCAATGAGAAACTCAGTAGTGTGAGAAGTATATTGCTTGACATTACAAGCAAGTTGTCGTTCATGGGGACACAAGTTGGTGATGTTGACATCAATGCCACCTTTCTTAAAAGCCTTGGTGAGGCATGGAAGATTGAGGCAAGATCTATTCTTGCCAACAATACTTACAAGAGCTCCTCGTTTGATGACATCTACAACAAACTAAGACTGTTGGAAGATGAAACTCTTCTAGAGCATGGAAGCAAATCTACCACCAGCAACATGGCCTTCTTCTCTCATAGTGAAGGTCAATTCAATCAGAAGGACTCTTACATGCATCCAGTTACTGGATCATCATATGTCAGCGCTGGAACAAGTCCTGTCAACGTCTCCTATTCAGACGCTGACACATACAAGAATGACTCCCTAAGAGTTAAACCTGTTGGTTTAGATTTGGATATTGTTTGTGCTTACATTGCTTCTTTGCCCAATGGTTCAGTGATTACATATGAGGACCTTGAGCAGATAAGTGATGAGAACTTGGAAGAAATGGACATCAAGTGGAACATGGCTCTTGCTAGTATAAGAGCAAACAGGTGGAAAAGAAGGTTTAAGAAGAAAATGACCTTCAATGCTAAAGACACAGCTGGATTTGACAAATCCAAAGTTGAATGCTACAACTGCCATCGTATGGGGCACTTCATGAGGGAATGTAGATCTCCTAGAAGATCTTATGCTGGTAAACCCTCAAGTCAGGTTGTTAAAGCTCAGGATTCCAAAGCCATGGTTGCAGTTCAAGGAGTTGATGGTATGGGATGGGATTGGAGCTATCTGGCTAAGAATGTTGAAGAGGACAAAGCTTTGGTTGCTGATATTGAAGAAGAAGAGCATGTTGAATATGCTCTCATGGCACACTCGTCCTCTTCATCTGATAATGAGGTATATGATGACGCTTTTTGTAGCAAAGGTTGTAGGTTAAATACTGAAAGACTTAACAAAGAGGTGTTAAGATTAAAAGATGATATGAGTACTGAAAGATGTAAATTGTCTAATTACCAACTAGCTCTTACTGAAACTGAGAAAACCGTTTCTGAATACAAGAAAATGGAATTTGACTTAAAAGATAAAATCAATATCTTAAAACATGAGTTAGGGGGTAGTATGGATATTAGAAACATCATGGAAAGGGTTAATGGTGAATTACAGGCTAAGTTAGATGAGGACATTAAGAATAAAGATAATGTTGGCCTCAAAATTCAAAGATTTGATAGAGCCACCCAAACCCTAGGAGACTGTGTAGCTAAACAAAGGGATCCTAAGGACATGACTAGGATTAGGATGAATGATTACTCTTTGGTTCCACCACCAGCTGGTGACTTCTATGGTGTCCAACAAAGGGACTTATCTTGGACTGGTTTGCCAGAGCTCCAAGAGGAGGAATTCATTCCTCCACCAAGAGTTGTCACTCTAGTTGAAGAGTATCAACAAAAGTTGACTGACCTGAATGAATGGAAGAAAGCTAACCCTACTTTGTTTGTCAAGGGGGGCTTGCTATGTGAAAGTCCAAATGAGTCAAAACCCATTAAGGTTACTAACCCAATCACTGGTAAAGCTGTTGACCTAGGCTCAAACACTGTTAGAAGACCTACCATTAAATATGCAGAGATGTATAGGAATACTAGGTCTCCCAAGAGCCAAGTTAGCAATCATGGAACAGGCTTCTTCTCTTCTAGACCTAAGGTTGTGTCTAGAAAAGCTTGTTACACATGTGGTAGCTTTTCACACTTGGCATACAAGTGTGTCAACGCTCCCAAAGCCAGCGCTGACAGGAACAATTTCAGCGCTGTCAGGAACAAAGTCAACGTTGTTAGGAAGTCAAACGTTGTCAGACCCAAACCTTTTGTGCAGCAAAGTCCACAAGTGATTAGACCTGCCCCATTCTTTACTAGAGGGTCTAACACTCATGGACAAAGAGCATTTCAAAAGACAAACACCTGGTCAAATAGGCAATGGGTTTCTGTAGCAAACCCTAGGTTCAACGCTGACAAGGGTAATTTCAGCGTTGACAGGACAAATTCTAACGCTGACAGAAACGTGACCAGACCTAAATATTTGCAACCACAAGGTAAGGGGTCTAAAGCTTCTTCAAGCTTAACATGGAGACCCAAGAAATATCAGAACCCTAATGATAATGGGATTTCAATGACTTGCAATAGATTTAATTACATTTCAAAGGTCATTACAAAACCTATTGGGGTTAACTGGGTATTTCATCCTAAGAAGGATGAGAATAGGGTTGTTGTGAGAACTAAGTCTGTTCTTATTGAACAACCAGATGAATCCAAGTATTTTAAGACTTGGGTTCCCAAAGAAAACTAATTTGTTTTCTTTATGTGCAGGGCATTCAAAGACATGTCAATGATTATGGATATTGGGATAGTGGATGCTCAAGGCACATGACAGGGAAGGAGGACTATTTGACAAACTTCTCTCCCATTAAAGATGGTGATAAGGTTTACTTTGGAGGCAGATATGGTACTATCACAGGCAAAGGAACCCTTCTCACTAAGAATTTGCGTTTTGAGAACGTCTTTCTGGTAAAAGAACTTGATTACAATCTGTTTAGTGTATCACAAGTTTGTGATAACAAAAATAAAGTTCTGTTTACTGATACTGAGTGTTTGGTGTTAAGCAAGGATTTTAAGATCCCTGATGAGAAATATATTGAGTATAGAACACCTAGGCATAAGGACATATATAATGTGAATTTAAATGGGATTAAAATGAATAATAATATGTCTTGTTTTTATGCTAAGGCCTCAGTAGATGAGAGTAATTTGTGGCACATGAGACTAGGGCACATAAATTTTAAAAATATAAATAGACTTGTGAGGCTTGGTTTAGTTGATGGTTTGCCTGAGAAGGCCTTCCACAATGACCACTCGTGTGTTGCATGTCTTAAAGGCAAGCAGCACAAGGTCTCATTCAAGTCTAAACAGGTGCACACTAGTTCTAGACCTCTTCATATGCTACACATGGACCTCTTTGGTCCAACCAATATAGAAAGTTTGAATGGTAAGTCATATTGCTTTGTTGTCACAGATGACTTTTCTAGGTTTACCTGGACATTCTTTCTAGCTATGAAGAGTGACGCAGCTGATATTCTAATTGATTTTATCACTCAGATTGAGAAGAGGTCTGGCAATGAGGTTAAAATGCTTAGGAGTGATAATGGTGGAGAATTTAGGAATAAGAAGCTAGATGATTTATGTGCCAGGAAAGGAATTACTAGGCAATTTAGTATTGCTAGAACCCCACAACAAAATGGGGTTGCTGAGAGGAAAAATAGAACCCTAATTGAAGCAGCCAGAACAATGTTGGCTGATGCTCACTTTCCTATAGCCTTTTGGGCTGAGGCTGTTAATACAGCTTGCTATGTGCAAAATAGAGCATTGGTTAACAAAATTCAGAACAAAACACCTTATGAGTTACTTTGGGGGAGAAAACCTAATATTGGTTTTCTTAGACCTTTTGGTTGTCATGTAGTAGTCTTGGATACTAGTGATGCCTTAGGGAAATTTAGTGCAAAAGGTGACGAGGGCTACTTCATGGGGTATTCAGTCCAGAGCAAGGGTTATAGGGTTTATCTTAAAGAGGACAAACGTATAGTTGAAAGAGTACATGTTAGGTTTTTAGAGTATAAACCTAGTGATCCTGAAAGTGGTCCTAATTGGTTATTTGACTTGGAACCTTTATCTAGAACTTTAAATTATATGCCTGTCACTAATCCAGACATTGTGAAGGTAACTTCAAATGTTATGGAGGAACAAGTTGTTGATGTTTCAAGTACTCAGGTTCATGAAAAGTTTGGATCACAAGCAGAAAAGACATCTCCTATCCTAGAATATGTTACCATTCCCATTTGGATAGATGCTTTTGCTGCTGCTGGACAAGATAATGGTGGTTTCCAAGCACCACCAGTTACAAACATGCATGGTCCTTCAGGCGCTGACAAAGGCAAATCTAGCGCTGACAAGACCAATTCAGACGTTGATGGTTCAGACGTTGACAACCACACTTCAAGCGTTGTTAGCCCAAGCGCTGACAAACAAGATTCAGGCGTTGACAACAATTCTGCCCATCTTTTCTCTTCAAATTTTGAACAAGGTGAACCTTCCTATATATATGAAGAGGTTCATCCTTATGTTGATGTAAGAGAGTCTGATGAAGAAGATATTAGCAATATGGAGAATGAAGTTGAGGACACCAGACTTTTTGAAGGAGGAGTTCTCACTTCCACTATGAAGAATCACCCCCCTTCCCAGATCATTGGTGATGTTATGACTCCAGTTCAGACTAGAAGATCTCATCAAGGTCTTGGTGGGTTTATTGCCAATATACACAAGAAGGTTGATACCTCTCTTGTGCAAGCATGTTTGTTTGCCTGTTTTCTGTCACAAGAGGAACCCAAGAAAATATTTGATGCTCTCAAAGAACCAAGTTGGGTGGAAGCAATGCAGGATGAGCTTCACCAATTTGCAATTCAGGATGTTTGGGAGCTGGTTGATTGTCCTAGATATGTCAGACCTATAGGGACAAGATGGGTCCTCAGGAACAAAAGAGATGAAAGAGGCATTGTGGTCAGAAACAAGGCAAGGTTAGTGGCTCAAGGTTATACACAAGAGGAGGGGATAGACTATGAAGAGGTCTTTGCACCAGTTGCAAGGATTGAAGCTATTAGGATTTTTCTAGCCTATGCATCCTGCATGGGCTTCACAGTCTATCAAATGGATGTCAAGAGTGCCTTTCTCTATGGCACCATTGTTGAGGAAGTATATGTAATGCAGCCTCCTGGTTTTGAGGATCCAGAGCATCCAGATAAAGTGTATAGAGTCAAGAAGGCTATGTATGGCCTTCATCAAGCCCCAAGAGCATGGTATGGTACTTTGTCTAACTATTTGGTGGACAATGGATTCAAAAGGGGCACCATAGATCAGACACTATTTACAAAGAAGAAAGGCAAGGATGTGTTGCTTGTGCAGGTCTATGTTGATGATATCATTTTTGGGTCTACTGATCCAAAAATGAGTGAGGATGTCTCCAAGCTTATGACAGAAAAATTCAAGATGAGTGCTATGGGGGAGATGAACTTCTTTCTTGGTTTACAAGTTCAGTAGAAAGAAGATGGTATCTTCATCTCCCAGGATAAATATGTTGCTGAGATCTTGAAGAAGTTTGGCTTTTCTCCACATGAAAAGAGGGCTACTACTCCTATGGATAGAGAACACCCTTGGGGAAAGATTGGAGATAGGAAAGATGTTGATGTCAGGCACTATAGATCCATGATTGGATCCTTGATGTATCTTACTGCCTCCAGACCTGACATCATGTTTGCTGTGTGTGCTTGTGCACGCCATCAAGTGACTCCCAAAGAATGTCATCTTTATGCTATGAAGAGGATCTTTAGGTACCTAAGATGCTATCCTGGTCTTGGTTTGTGGTACCCAAAGGATTCACCATTGGAGCTGATTGCATATTCAGATAGTGATTATGGAGGTGATAAATTTGATAGGAAATCCACAACTGGTGGATGTCAGTTTCTTGGGAGTAGGTTAATATCTTGGCAATGCAAGAAACAAACAGTGGTGGCCAATTCTACAACTGAAGCAGAGTATGTTGCTGCAGCTGCTTGTTGTGGACAAGTTTTGTAGATTCAGAACCAGCTGTTGGACTATGGGTATAGTTTCATGCATACCAAGATATTTGTGGACAATAACAACACTTTATGCATCATTAAGAATCCTGTACATCATTCTAAAACTAAACACATAGAAATTAGACACCATTTTATAAGAGATTGCTTTGAAAAAAGTTTAATACAACCAGATAGGGTTGACACTGAGGAAAATGTGTCAGATTTATTAACTAAACCTTTTGATGCTGGGAGATTTCAATACTTGGTAACAAGTATTGGAATGGTCAATCTCACATAATATGTGTTTTGGAGTCTTTTTGTAAAAGTAAGTACAGGTTGATGCATTGTTATTGGTCTTATTGATGTTTTAGATTTTCCACTATATTTTTCTAACACTGACAAAGGTTGCTTGAACGCTGATAAGTGTTTTTGCAACGTTGTCAGCAATATAATTGTCTAACGCTGACAAAGCTTCCCTCAACGCTGTCATGTGTTATCGGGGCGTTGTCAGCAACAATGTTAGTTTTGTGGTTTTCAATCTAAATGTGCAGATGGTGTTAGCAGTATACCATTGGATACAGAGTTGCTTATGGATCAATGGAGAAGAATTTGGACAAGTTTTTATTTATGGATGATGGTTGGAATGTTTCATTCCTATCTTGACATAAATTTTTATGTTCATGCATGATTTTAGCTAACTTTTGTATCATAGTTTAAGGGGAGGTTTTAGGAACCTTTAGGATGTTTGGGTATCCATATGATACTCTTATCACGATTTTAGATTGTGTCCACAGGTGAGTATGAGTTAGTTTTACTAAATCATGAGGCACTATAGCATGCATAGTATATAACCTTTCCATGCTGCCAAGACATTTTTGGCCTAGAATTGGTTGTGGTCTGTTGGGAGACTTGGGAATGATTTTGTTATGGGATTTACCTGGGAGTAACAAGGAATTTTATGAGATAACTTGGTTGTTAAGAGTTTTGGTTAGCAAGGGACACTAGAGGACTGTTATGTCTATCTTGCTTTTGCAAGTGTGCATAACTGGACAGTGTTTGCCGCCCTATAATAATTATCAGATTTGGTTATCTTATCTAGGATAAATTACTTGTTAAGGTCATTTTTCATTTTTAAAACATTTTTATTTTTGGACGCTGATAAGAATTTTCCAAGCGTTGTTGTGACCAAATTGGACGCTGACATGGCTATAGGCAAACGTTGACAAGATTATAGCCGTTGGGCGTTGATGGGTTATTTTTAACAGTTGACACTCAATGGGACCTACCCAGTTGTTACTTTTTGACATATTTTCAGGCCGTAATTTTAGGAGTTGTTACTTTCATTTAATGCATGAGATAACTTATAACTTTTTCAATATTTTCATGATTGATTTTTGAAAATATTTGCCTATTTTTGGGCCTATCACATGCATTTTCTTCTCCTATAAATTTGGCTCGTATTTTTAAACAGGGTATCTATAATCCTTATCAACTAACAATTTTCTCTTATCAACTTCATCTTCTTCACTTAAATTTACCAGCTTTCATCAATGGCACCAAAGTTTAGACCATCAGAATTGGAATTGGGGTTCAGATCTCAACACAACATGATTGCATATCTTGAAGCTGATGATACTCTGTTTCCCCAATACACACAAATGGTGGCGTATTTGAACGCATCCCCATTAAGGTATGCTCTTTCTCATGCACCACTCTTCCAGTCACACATATTAAGCAGTTTTGGAACACTGTCAGTTCCTCAACAGTTAATAGAGTGACCACATTGACTTCTATTGTTCATGGGAGACCTTGGGTGGTTACTGAGGCTTTGGTACGCCAAGCCTTGCATCTTGATGATGCTGATGGTATAGCCACCCTTCCCATAAATGAAATAGAACAAGGGCTTAGGGCTTTGGGATATCCTTTTCCTGATGAAGGTACTCTAAACAAGTATCATAAGCAGGAATTTCCCCCAGCCTGGAAGTACCTCATACATGTCCTCCTTCAATGTTTTAGTCCCAAATGCACTGCACACAATGAGATCAATAGATCCATTGCTAGCGCTATTGTGTGCATTGCAACAAGGCAAAAATTTAATTATTCTAAAATGATTTTTGAGGGGATGTGTAAAAACAAGGGGAACAAAATGACTTTAGCTTATCCCTGTTTTCTGCAAATGGTTTTTGATGTTCAAGGTTACTGCTCAAGGGATCACAATGATTTTTATAAGATCCCTGAGCAAAAGAAAGCTATTTTTATGAAGATGAACTCACCACCCCATCGTGACCTACCTTTAACCCAAGCTATGCTTGCTGTTATTGCAGCAGCACAACCCCAACCAGACCCTCAACCACAAATTGACCCCCAACCACAACTTGAACCAATTCCTGAACCTTTACCTTCACCTGAACATATGAAACTTGACGAAGAACCCTTCGACGCTGACACATCAAATGTTGGCGTTGATGTGCCTATTTCCCACGTTGACACACAACCTTCACAATCCCAAACACCCCTTAACCAACCCACATCCACCCATTCTTCCACACCATCTTCCAAATCCCCTGAATATAGGTTGATGAAACGCCAAAGGACTACTGGAGTGTTCTCCTTTGGTGGTCCTAGCCATGTTGCAGAGAGAACCACCACCACAAGTGTGGCTGGTGACCTGGATGAGGCTGGGACTATTGGTTCTGGCTTAGATGCTGGCCAAGGCAGTCCCACCATCATTAAGTCCTCATCCATGCCCAATTAATCTGACTTGGGAGGTCAAATCCCCATTTTAGAAGAGGGCAAACTAGAACCAATGACTCTTATAGAATTGACGGCAGTCTGCATAAGCTTGCAAAAGCAAAATGCAGACTTAGTACAAATTGTCAGCTCACAAGGCCTTGAACTCAAGCAATTGAGGGAGAGGATTGTTGTTTTGGAAAGTGATCGTGCTAGGAGGGGTATGGAGGAATCTTCCAAAGGGGAGGAAGATCGAATAAATCTGAGTGATAAGGGCAGCCATGATGGTCAATCATTAGATGTTGCTGAGGCCCTTACAACTTTGAAGAAACAAACAGGTTTTGATACGTCCTTAGTCTCTCCTACCAACTTAAATTTATCATTTACAGCTATGTTGAGAGAGGTTACACAAGGCGCTGAGGGAAGATATTTGGGCGTTGACAAGGAAGATTTTGACGCTGACAAAAATATTTTGGGCGCTGATAGGACAAAATTGGGCGTTGATAGACCTGCACATGAAGGTGATGTATCCCAGTCATCATCTATCATCAAGGAGGTTTCTACTCAGGTATCACCATTTACCTTACCAACCATTGCACCATCAGATAAGGGTAAGGGTATATTGGTAGAAGATATTGTTCCAAAGGATGCAGCTCAAGTTGAGTTTGATAGAAGATTAGCTGCACAAATCATGGAACAAGATAAAAAGGAGTCACCATTTGTTGGGACTTCAGAAGAAGGAAGTGATGGAGCTAGCTCAGACTCAAGTGTGATGATTATTGAACCAGAAAGGCTTGAGTATGGGGATGAGTTGGCTGAGGAGAAGCTGAGAGAATTGAAATTGCAGGTTGACTTTGACATGCCAGAGGTTGTTCAAATGTACAATGCTTGGGAAGAAAGATGCATGGAGAATCCAGATTTGACCATTTCAGATCAAATATGGGGTTTGGAGATTCTTCTTAGAGTTCAGAAAGATTGCCAGGTAATTTTGAAACACAAGGCAAGTAATATTCTCTCAGAGTTGAAAAGGGATAGAAGGGAGATCTACTTTATGTTGCTCAGATGTCATGGAGTTGGATGGACATATCAGAAGTTGAAGGCTTTGACATTTGATGAGTTGGAAAACAGGGCTTATCCCATTTGGGTGAGAGTGCAGAAAGCAAACACTCTCAGACTCCTTTCAGATTAAAGAAAGGAGGAACTTGCAGAAGAAATGGAACTCAAGAAAGCTATGATTGTTCCCAGGCCAATGAAGAAGGGAATTTCATTTGAGTTTCCCAAAGATATGGATCCACTATATCCAAGTTAAGCTGTCATCAGAAAGAGCCTCAAGCTCTCACCTTTAGAAGCTTCAGATATGGTGCAAGTGTTACCATTAGATTCCAGGAACCCAATTGTGACTTATGAAGAAGATGAATATGGGTTCTGGAGGATTGGCAGATATGACAAAGAGGTACACACTTTTACCACTCTCATATATTTGTTTGCAAGTTGTGATAGAGAAGACTTGGTGGACCTTTGGAGGTTGCTGGAGACCAAGTATGAGGCTGAAGCACCAACTTCAGCTAATGGAATAAAACTTTGGTCCACATTCAAAAGAATGTGTGGACCAAAAGATGAGGATCCTGGTGTTTGGAAGGATCTTGAAGATGACCTCAGTGGTCTTCAATGGAGGTTATATTCAGCTGCTCGTGTTTACCATTTGAGCTCTACAAAGTTTGCTGAGTATCTACTTGTGGATGGTCAGTATTTCATATCCAAGGCTATTTTGGAAAAGATGAAGGACACTCAGCTAGAAATAGATTATTCAAGTGACGTGGCAAAAGATTTGATTAGATTTATTCATTATCAATATGAGAAGGTTTGTAAGATTCCTCCTAGTCCTTAATGCTTATTCAGAAACTTGATCATAAGAGTGGATATCAAGTTTAGGGAGGATTGTTGGGAATAAATTAAGGCCAGATCACTTGAGCGCTGACAAGAGTAAAACAAGCGTTGACAAGAACAAAACAAGCGCTGACAGCTCAAGCGTTGACAAGATAAAGTCAAGCGTTGACACATTGAAGACAAGCACTGATGGAAAATATTCTCTACGCGTTTATTGTATTCTAGATTACTTCTAGTAAAGATAGGAACAACATTGTATTTTCTATATTTATCTTTACCTAGAATAGCTGATACGTAGATTATTGTACAAGGCTTCTTATGTCTATAAAAGAAGACCTTTAGGTTAATGTTTGATATAAGTTTCATATAAGTTTTCATTCGTAAACTACTTTCATTGTAAGCAAGTTTGATATTGATAATCAAAGTGAAAGTTTGTTTATATCATTGTGTGTTCTTGTTTAAGTGTTAAATTCCGCATAACACTTAGATTCATAAGCATATACAAAGGTTTCTCTAAGTGTATTACTTGATCTAATTTCGTATACATAAAGCTAAATCTATCTAAGTTTGGGATCAACATTGAGTATTTTGTAGACTTAGCCACTATCTAGACTAATCCCGGAACATAGGTTACACGAAGATTAAAAGAAAAAAAAAGTTAAAAGTTTTTAGGTCAAGTAAAATCAAATTTTTTCCCTACTAGTTTTTAGCTATTTCTAACTCAATTTCAAAATTTGGCGATACACAATTTTTTCAGCTTACCGTTTTGTCGGACCGAGGAATTTATTGTCGGACTGAGAAAAAAATCGGAAGTTTCAAAATTTCAACAACATCACACGCTTTCTATGATTTGAGATCCTGATTTTCACACGACTACTACGATAATGTCTCAACAAGATATTTATGCTGCGGGTACTGAGAATTGTCCACCCATGCTTACCAAGAACTACACTACATGGGCTAGTCGTCTCCTTCGTTATGCAAAATGTAAACCTTTGGGAAAGTTGATTGTCAACTCGATTCAAAAGGGTCCGTATGTTAGAAGAACAATTATTGTGCCTGGGGACCCTACGAATGCTAACCCAGTGGCTGACTCTGGTCATGAGCAAGCGGATGAAGAATTAACTGAAGCTGAATCTAAACAACTCGACGATGATGATCAAGCAATTCAAGTCATTCTCATGGGACTCCCTGAAGATATTTATGCTGCTGTTGATAGTTGTGAAACCGCACACGAGATGTGGCTTAGGATTCAGAAAATGATGAAGGGCAGTGAAATCGGTTTACAAGAAAAGGAAACTAAGTTGCTTCGTGAATGGGAGAAATTTACATCTACTGAAGGGGAACAAATTAAACCTTACTATCATCGCTTTTCAACCCTCATGAATCATCTTAGACGAAACAAACATGAACCTGCTCAAATTGCTGCCAACATCAAATTCCTTGATAATCTTCCTTCTGAATGGTCACGATATGTCACTCTTGTCAATCAAACCAAGGATCTTCATGTCGTGGACTACACTCAAGTATATGATTATTTGAAGATGAATCAAGATGAAGCTAACGAAGTTAGGGCAGAACGACGTGCCAAGACACAAGATCCATTGGCTTTTATAGCAAACTCTTCATCATCTATGTCATATCCCATGGTACCTTACCATCAACCCTCATCAAGTAACTTCATGTCACAACAACAACAACAACAACTCACCCCTTATGGATATTAACCTCCTGCTGCTGTGAACTACTTACAACAACCCATTGCCTGTTTTGATGACATCACCGATCCTACTCATGCGATTAATACTGGTCTTGCACTTCTCGCAAAGGCATTCAAATTTACCATTAACCCCACCAACAACAATCAGAGAATCTCCTCGAACACTAGAAATAGGCAGATTGTTCAATCTTTCATGAATGCGAATCAAGATCGTCAATTGGTAGCTGTTGGGAACACGGGGACACAATATGGTCAGAATGTTGGGAATGCAGGAAATCATTATGGACAAATCCATGGTCAAAATCCAAATGTTTCAAATGTGGGTAATCAGAATGGGTTAATAGTTGTGCCAGCGGTTGGTAATCAGATGGGAAACATTATGGCTGCAAGGGCTGAGAATACTGGTATGGGAAATGGAAACAACAATCGTCAGGTTCAGTGCTACAACTGCAGGGGACTTGGTCATTATGCTCGAGATTGCACAGCCAAAAAGAAGAGGGATGCTGCTTATCTTCAGACTTACCTTCTCATAGCACAAAAAGAAGAGGCAGGGATTCCACTTCAAGCTGAGGAATTTGATCTTATGGCTTCTGCTGCAGAATATGACGAGGAAGAAGAGGTGAATGCCAACTACATCTTGATGGCAAACTTACAGCAAGCATCAACCTCATGAATGCATGATGACAGAGCTCCCTTATATGATTTAGACGGCCCCTCTGAGGTACACCCAAGTTTTGATAATAATGATATAAATAGTATGTCTAATCAGGAGGAAGAGTATACTGAGATGCTTGAGCCCTACACTGAGACACACGGGGACCAAACAAATAATATTAATATTATTTCGAATGAGCCCAGTGTGGACCTTAGTGTGGATCGAGTTGCCCAGCCTACAACCCTTCCTGATGAGACACATGCGTATTATAAATCTTTATTTGATAATCTTGCTAAGGATGTAGATCATGCTACAGTGGTTAATAATAAGTTTAGAGAAACTAATGCCAAATTGACTACTGAGCTTGTGGGATATAAGGCAAGGGAGAAAAGTTTTAAGATTCATCATGCTAAAATCAAGGAACTTGAACAAGCTCATGCTACATCGGTTTATCACGAAAAATGCACAACTAAGAAATTAAATGCCTTACACTTAAGTAGCGCTAAAAAGATAAGCGAATTGAATGATGAAATCACCTCTCTTAATAAACAGCTTTCAACTGAAAAATCTATTATTTTGGATTTAAAAGAAGAACGAAAAAAGCTGAAACATGATTTCAAAATTCGAGAAGATGGGCTTCTTGAAGATTTTTGCAAATCTCGGGATAGGATTAGAGAATTAGACAACCTTTTAGTAAAACATGGCCAAACTATGCAGACGATAAATATGCTCGCACCAAAAGTGAATGAGATAAATTACACTCGATACAAATTGGCTTTAGGTTGTCCTCTTCCCCCTAATCCCGGATACCTTAAGAAAGTTCAGGCCACTAATGAAACTTTATATAATGGTAGTGTGCTATTGTCTGATGAGCATGATCCTCCTAGTGTGCATGATTCCGAGGAAACTACTGAACTTGCTGTAGAGACTCGTTTAAGAATGAAAAAGCTTGATAAAGAAGTGATACCCGTTTATTATCCGAAAGTTAATCCTCCAACTGTTTTTGTTCGGTCTAAAACGAGTACTGAAATGATGTTGCTACCAAGTGAGGAATTGTCTGATGACCCTCCTAAACCAAGTATCACACGCTGATTTCTAAAACAGCTTAAAGATAACTTTGTCATCCTTAAACGTGTTGTTAATTCAAAAATAACTGGAGGTAATTTTACATCACCTGTTCAGATTGAGGTTCAGAAAATTCTTCAAAACAATATTAATCCGATTATTAATCAAGTTGATGCTTGGTTAGGAAATTTGGAAAACGCTTTTCTAAAAGAAGTGGCCAACTTTGTTGAAGTCTTTAAATCTTTGTCGAAGGAAGCTGATGAATCTCTTGATAAAATTAAAGTTTTGGAAAACGATCTTGAACGCCTATCTAAAGCTCGTGATTGTATTGATAGTAGCCCTGTTGAGTTAGGTACCTCTATGTCGCATAATGAAAACCTCCAAACTGAGCTTGATCTTATGACAGAGAAAATAGAATCTTATGTCATTAAAAAGGATAA
Source organism: Glebionis coronaria (assembly GCA_025667525.1). Taxonomy (NCBI): domain Eukaryota; kingdom Viridiplantae; phylum Streptophyta; class Magnoliopsida; order Asterales; family Asteraceae; genus Glebionis; species Glebionis coronaria. The sequence continues at coordinate 43,051 of JANFOE010003143.1, read as the reverse complement.
AGAATTCACCGATCTTTGGAATAAATTTGTCAAAAAATGTGATGAATGCAAATATGACAAGATTTCGTATGAAAAATCTTACAATGAAATGCAACAAACAATCGCACGGTTGCAGGCTCAGTTAGGAGGGGTTTCAGAAACAAATTTAGCCTCGTCAGGGTTAGAGAGTGCTAGTGGTGGTAATGTTCAGAAGCTTAAGGCTAAGATTGCAGATTTAGAATCTGTTGTTGTTTCATATAAGCGGGCTGTTGAACAAAGTAAGTCTGTCTATCAGAAACGTATTGATAAAATCTGTGAGAACTGTAAGTTAAAAGCCTTGTTAAAAGATAAGACTTCTGAACCTAGCTTAATTGTGGATACGATGATCCAGAAACCAGCAACCTCGGGACCTACTCGTATTGCTGTGACACCTTTTCCCAAGGTTGCTGGAACGAAAACTGTTGTGCTTGCCCCATGAATGTTTCGTGTTAGTTATCCCTCTGTGCCTAGCAAACAACGTAAAGCAAGCGTTAGGACAAAACCGATCACTATAACTCAACCACAAGTTATTGATTTAAAAAGTGCTAATTCTAATAGACGTGTGTCTTCTTCTACAGGAATAAACAACTACATTAAGAGCAGAAGGCCACAGCCTACGAGCAATACAAGGAATGATAGGGTCCCTTTTGCCTCTAGAAGTAGTCGCCCCAAGATCAATAATGTGGAAGTAGAAGAACACCCTAGGAATTTACCCCTTTTTAATCATAATCAGAAACCTAATTCATCTGAATGTAATGACTTTAAGCTTGCTATTCGGAATGAAAAAATCTGAAGTTATTTGTGCTAAATGTAATAAATGTTTCTTTACTTTTAGTCATGATGCTTGTGGTTTGACTATGAATGGTTTGAATTATGGTGGTTACAGTGGAATTGACAAGCTATCAGTCAGTGAACAACAACGCACTCCTAAAGCTAAGGTGTATGTTCCAAAAAGTACGCATGTAGGGTCCACAGAAAGTCTTGCTAAGCCTAGTAGCCCTAGATTCACCTCTAAATGGTTGCCTACTAGTAGAAACTTTGACTATAGTGGCAAAATCATCGACACTAGTAGATCTCATACTGATAGTGAAACGTCGGTATGCGATATGGCTTAATTATCAGCTAACCCTACAGGAACCTATTTCATCGGTTGCCAAATCTTTTTTCTTCTCTTATCATTGGCAGGCTGTTGAAATTTGTCTCTAGTGCGTGGACTCGGGCTGTTCCAAACATATGACAGGGAATCGAAGCCTTCTCAAGAACTATGTATGGCATTTCATGGGAACTGTTCGATTTGGAAATGATCATGTTGCGGCAATTCTAGGCTATGGTGATCTTTATTGGGGAAATATAATCATCACCAGAGTCTCTTTTGTTGATGGCTTGGGACATAATTTGTTCTCGGTTGGGAAATTTTGTGACTCGGACTTGGAGGTTGCTTTCAGAAGTCATACATGTTTTGTAAGAGATCTTGAAGGAAATGATTTGTTGAAAGGCAATTGTACCACCAACCTTTACACCAATGATCTTTTTCAAATGTCTGATGCTTCTCCAATTTGTCTCATGGCCTGAGCCAAATCAACAAAGTTATGGTTATGGCATCAAAGGTTATCTCATCTCAATTTCGATGCCATCACCCAACTCGCGAAAGATGATCTTGTTACTGATCTTCCAAAGTTCAAATATACAAAAGACCATCTTTGTCCGTCATGTGAGCAAGGTAAAAGTAAGAAGAAGCCTCACAAACCCAAACCTGTTCCCAACTCAACGAATAGGTTACATCTCCTACATATGGATTTATGTGGCCCAATGAGAATCAAAAGCATTAATGGAAAGCGGTATGTCCTAGTAATTGTGGATGATTATTCTTGTTACACATGGGTTCATTTTCTTGCAACAAAAGATGAAGCCCCTGATGTAATTATTAACTTCTTGAAGAAAACATCAGTACTACTGCAAGCCCCTGTCATTATTGTGAGAACGGATAACGGTACATAATTCACCAATCAGAAATTGAAAGCTTATTTTGACGAAGTTGGGATTTCTCATCAAACTTCGGCTGCAAGAAATCCATAAAAGAATGGAGTTGTGGAAAGGAGGAATCGTACGTTAGTTGAAGCTGCTCGAACGATGCTTCTCTCCTCCAGTGCATTGTTATTCCTTTGGGCCGACGCTATAGCAACTGCATGTTATACTCAAAACCGCTCCATTATTCACACCCGTTTCAACAAAACACCATATGAGATCATTAATGGAAGAAAACCGGATATTTCATTTTTACATGTCTTCGGTGCATTATGTTATCCGAAGAATGATCGTGAAGATATCGGTAACTTGAACCTAAAGGTGATATTGGTTTTTTCATTGGTTATTCTTCAACTGCTTGTGCTTACGGGGTTTATAATCGAAGGACAAGAAAGGTAATGGAGACTATGAATGCTACCTTTGATGAACTCTCGGGTATGGCCTCTCAACATAGGAGTTCACATTCTGAGCTTCAAGGTCAGACTTCTGGACACGTAAGTTCAGGACCCGCGCTTCAATTTGCACCATCAGCAATATCATCGTTACAACCATCGGAACGTGACTTGGAAGTTTTATTTGGGCCAATCTATGATGAATATATGGAGGGTCCTTCGTCATTTTGTGTTCCTCAAAATGCCCCGGCTGCACCTGCTACGGTAGTTCAAGAACCTCCGACTGCATCTACACCAACGGCATCTACTTGTGCACCATCTACGTCAACCTCAACCATATTGCCTCCAAACATTCCAACCACTTCTCCGACTGCTGACGCAACTCAATAACATTCTCAGCAAATTCCTAATCATGTTCATCTTCAGAATGAAATAGTTGCTGAAAATGCAAACAATGCGATGCTCAACGAACATGAGTTTGTTAATCCATTTGCGGCTTCCACAAGTACTACTCAGCCTTCAACATTATATGTGGATCTGTCGAGCTCGCATCAAGTTTCTCATACACTTCCACATGAACACAAATGGACTAAGAATCATCCTTTGGTTCAAGTGATTTGAAATCTCTCATGACCGGTCTCAACACGAAATCAGCTGCGTATCGATGGTGATATGTGTATCTATGCACTATCAGTTAGCATAATGGAACCAGCAAGTGTGAAAGAAGCAATGATCGATGCATCATGGATTGAGTCTATGCAAGAAGAACTCAATCAGTTCATCCGACTTGATGTATGGGAGTTAGTACCTCGACCGGACAATATCGATCCACTTACCTTGAAATGGTTATTAAAAAACAAGATGGATGAGGAGCAAACGGTCATTAGGAACAAGACTCGGTTAGTTGTGAGAGGTTATAAACAACAGGAGGGAATTGATTTTGCTGAATCCTTCGCCCCGGTTGCTCGGATGGAAGCTATTAGGATCTTCTTGGCATATGTTGCACACAAATCGTTCACTGTGTATCAAATGGATGTGAAGACAGCTTTCTTGCATGGGCCGTTAAAAGAAGATGTGTATGTATGTCAACCTGAAGGTTTCATCAATACCGAACATCCAAGCCATGTTTACAAGTTGAAAAAGGCAATTTATGGTTTGAAACAAGCACCGAGGGCATGGTACGACGAATTATCATCATTTCTTCTACAAAATCACTTCATCAAAGGACCCATTGATCCAACGTTGTTTATCAAGTACTACGGAAACGACATCTTGGTGGCTCAGGTCTATGTAGATGATATTATATTTGGTTCTACTAACCCAAAATATTCCATATTATTTGCTGACCTTATGAAAATTCGATTCGAAATGTCCATGATGGGGGAAATGACGTTCTTTCTTGGTCTCCAAGTTCACCAATCCCCCCGTGGTATTTTCATAAATCAGTCCAAGTATGTGCTTGAGATTCTAACGAAATTTGGCATGGAAAACTGTGATCCTATTGGTACTCCAGTGGACACTAAACACAAGCTTGATTTGGATAATAAAGGGACATTTTTAGATGCTACAAAATACCAAAGTATGATCGGGTCCCTTATGTACTTAACCTCAAGCAGACCAGACATTGTGCATGCTACTTGTTTATGTGCTCGATACCAGGCGAAGCCAACTGAGAAGCACCTCAAGGAGGTTAAAAGGATCTTTCGTTATCTCCGGGGAACCATTAACATGGGTCTCTGGTATACGAAGGATTTTGGTTTTAATCTCACTTGTTTTTCAGATGACGACCATGTAGGGTGTCATGATACATTCAAGAGCACTTCCGGTGGGGCACAATTCTTAGGCGAGAAGCTAGTGAGCTGGTCATCAAGGAAACAAGACTGTACGGCATTGTCCACCGCGAAAGCAGAATATGTGTCTCTATCCGTGTGTACTGCTCAAGTCCTTTGGATGATAACACAACTCATGGATTATGGCTTTCACTTTAACAAAGTTCCTATTTATTGTGATTCACAATCAGCCATAGCCATATCCTGCAACCCGTTCCAACACTCCAAGACCAAGCACATAGCTGTCTGATTCCATTTCATTAAGGAGCATGTGGAAATAGGAAGGATCGAACTGTATTTTGTCAAGACGGACTACCAACTAGCCGACATCTTCACCAAAGCTCTTTCTCAAGAAAGATTTGAGTTGTTGGTTCGTCGACTTGGTATGAGTAGTTTCACTCCAGATGAACTTGAACGTCTTGCACATTCGCAGTAACCTTGTATATATCTATTAGAATATCAAAATACAAAAATATAAAACCTATAAAAACAAAATAAAAAATGAGAAAATCTTTCAAAAATACCAAAAATATTCTTCTCTGACATGTCTCTCAGCATCGATAATATGGATGTACTTAGAAATGTTGTTCAATAACGACACGGGTACGTACATAAAGTTCGAATGAGAGTTCAAATGTTTTCAAAACATGTCTTTTCTATTTTTCTTTTCATAATGGCTTATAGTCACATGTCAGACTATAACCCGGTCCCCAAAGAAAGGAAAGTCTATGACTTATCCTCATCAACGGGAAATTAATCTTTCTCGGTCATGGGCTTATATTAAAGCATTCAAAGTTTTAAGCTTATGAACTCAAGGAAAATGTTCATTCATGTACATTTTTCCTCAAAAACGGGAAATTTAGTTTTCTCGGGTTTTTGAGCACAATTTTTCAAAGTATTTCAAAACTGCGTGCTCATATACTCCTCTAATTTTAAATAGAACTTCTTTTCGAGGGGGAGTACAAACTTTCATGCAACATTAATTTCTCCATGTTTCATCACTAGTTTCACAAAAATTTCAATGTCATGCAATTTTTGAGGGGGACAATAGTGATTAAAATGTGTTATCTTTGATAAGATCTTTGATATAAGTGCTTTCTCTTCCTAATATGTGCAAAAACGTTTCCTTTTATGATGCACATATGTAGGGGGATCATTTTGGTGATACAAAAAACCTTCAAGGTGTAAACACTGATTTCATCAACACCTTGATTGCCTTTTCAACAGGTTTTTCTGGTTACGATATCTATACCCTTCAACACATTAATTCACGACGGTATTGGTGTCAAAAGGTGGTTAGGTATTCGTCCAATGATCCAACCAGAACCGGAGGGATCTTCCCAGGGACAATCCATTAGTATTTAGATGTCCTTAGGAAAGCTGGAGTAGTTGAGTGTACGGGAAAAATGCCGACTAATGACTTAAGCTAGCACTGGAACAATCACAACAAGGTGCTAGTTATGACGTCTTGGTAAGCATTGAAGGGGTTGAAGAATGAAAATGAAATGTAAGGATAAAGGGTGTAAAGAAAGAAGCCCTCCATACAACTTAGGCAGAAACCGGGTCAATACATCTATTATCAGAATCACTTTGATGATTTCTGATACTGAAGACAAAGCATCATGGACCCAGTGATGCAATGCACAACCCTTCCCAGACTACTCAAGCTTCTCTCAAAAGAAGTTTGTTTTATTGTCACGGAGTTCAACTCATTTCTATCAACTTTCTCACTCCGAGATATTAGATATTGAAAAGGTGGCAGTCTGCTCCAGTCCCCGATCACCAAATAAACGTGCACTTGTAGAGTCTAGAGCCAACGAGATTCATCAGAAAATCTCACTAGGACACTTATTCCATATATCAATTGTTGTTCATCACTAGAACACATGCGATAAATTACAGAGTCCTACGCTCTATCCTTGTGATATTGCCAGAACATCAGAGTGATACTCATTAGTATTCATAGTCATGAATGGAAATCTTTCCAGTGTTAACATCAAACAGCACTGCGGTAAGTCATATGTACGATTCATTTTGAATTAAACATATGCTAACTGGAAAGCAACAGTGGTTTGATTCTTAATTGATTCAAACTCGTTCCAGGTCTCGACGCAATATCTTTATGATCTTGCCAGAACATTCAGAGTAATACTTTTCAGTATTTACAGTGACGAATGGAAATCCTTCCAGTGTCATCATCAAACAACACTGTGGTAGGTAACTTGTGCGATTCTATATGAATCAATCCTGTGTCAACTGGAAAGCAATGATGGTTTGATTCTTAATTGATTCAAACTTGTTCCAGGAAATTGAATTGACGACTTAATCAGCAGAATGGAACTGCATTATTCACTCCTTACTATGAATTATCTTTCGATATACTCAAGTATTGAGAACGGCTACCACAACCGAAAACCCTGTCAAGGAAGTTATTTGAACTTACCTAATCACAGGTACAGTATTCTTACTGTATAACGGGAAAGCGGAGGAATGAAAACGGTGGCGTAACTTCAAGAGTCGTAATTCAAGATCACATGCTCATATAAATGAAGAAAGCTCAAGAACATCTAAAGAAAAATACTTCCGCTACTCTGATGATCAAGGGAGATTGTTAACAAGCTTTCATGTCAACACAAAACATGAGCATGTGGGTAAAGACACAAGAACACAAGCTGGCAAAGTTACAAGATCAAGTCAAGGCAAAGATCAAAGATCCAAGATCACAAGTCATGAAATGAACTATGAAGAAACTCTCAAGACATCGAGCTTCAAAGTCTGCAACAACAAAGAAGTGAAGTCACATATTACATGACCACCCCTTAGGGGGAGATTGTTAGAAGTAATTAAAGTGATGTTCATATAATATATCATTTCGAAGCTCGTGAAAAATGTCATTTAATGGTGTCGAGGGTTTTTAGTAATTATTGCTTTTGTAACGGGATTTAGTCCCGAACACACAAATGAGGAAGGCCTCCTAAACATTTGGTACTTAGTATAAAAGGCCTCCTAAGCCTCATTTGTGTGTGTCTTTTTCGATTTTGATTGTTAGTAGAGAGAGAAACCTCATAACTTTCTTTCACTAGGAAATCACAACTCTTTGTTTTTCTCTTTTATTCTTCTTAATCTAATCTTTCTTTTTTGGTTTAATCTTGTTCTCCATCATCTCTATTTCTTGTTCTTATAAGTCGTGTGTATCATTCCTACAATTTTGAGTTAAAATAGGTTTTTAATTAAATTGTTTTTATCCTATTAGGGGTAAATGTACTATTTTCAACTTTTTCATTTTTCTTATGATTAGTTAAGTAATTTGGATTTTTCGAAAACTAAAAATATTTTTCTCATTATTTTATTATTGTTTATGATTATTTTAGTGTAAAAATAAGTTTTTAGCTAATTAAAAATAGATAAATAGTTTTAAAATTTTAGAAAAAATACTTTTTAGTGTTTAATTATTATAAGTAAGATTTTAGTTTGATAAAATATAATTTGGGACTTTTTGTTAATTATATTTAATTTTAGGGCTTTAATTAGCATTTAAAAATTAATATTTAATTAATTATAAGTTTTAAAATTTATTTATTGAATTTTTATTTTTATTTATATTATTTTAGACTTAGTTTTAATTTTTAATTAATTTTAAGTTAAATTTTTTAATTTCGTCGCGTTTTACGTATTTACGTTTACGTTCTACGTCGTAGTTTAATCGTAGTGTAACTCGTCTTTTAATTTTCTCTCTTCAAACCCAAAAACGACACTAATCCAAACATTGTTTTATACGTATTGGCATATAAAACATACACCTCCTTCGAGAACGAACTCGCACTTATTCGATTTGTCGGTTTTCCTAAACCGTCGAACTTAATACTTGCCGTTTATATTCCTTTTTTCCTAAAATGGTATAAAAATACAAACATCAGTTACTCTTAAACAAAACTAACTTAAAATCTATGCTCAAATTTAGAGGATCCTTTCATAAACATAATAGGGCATCTTATTGTATGATACAAAGCTCGACCCGTCCTTTCCCTACAATTGACCTGAAAGCCTCTTATAAATTTAAGACGCTCCCTCAATTTCCAATATAACTTCAACTTGAATAAGTCTGTCATGTAGAAACATCTGGTATTATTCATGATGGCTTCAACAAATGCTTCCAGTTTGCCGACCGGTCCCATCGAACACTAAGTGCATGCGACTACAGAATGTTTTAATAGCTTTTAGTATGAAGCACGATTATGAAGTCCAAAAGTTCAACGACATCCTTCGAAAAACAAGGACATATAAGCTACTCCAAAAAGAAGCAAAACAAAACGAGAATAAAGGTGGTTGATACATACCTGAGCAACCCATCTTGGACTAGTTGAAATGATAGCAGAAGGCGCTGACCATTTTTTATTATATGTTGTAACTAATTAACTAGTTAATTTTTTTATATACTGTAACTAAATAGTTACTGTAATTTTTTTTCTTTTTACATACTAGTTTTCTCTAGCTATTTGAACTTCACGAGCCATGTGTCTGAATCTATCTAAGACAATAAAACTTTATCCACATAAACTAGACACTGTTTCACTTTTTTGTGTCGATAACTGTCTTTTAGCTTGCTAATGACATCATGAACAGGTAACTCAAAACCAAACGGAGTAACATATGCACCAGATGCAAACTACAAACATAACAATAATGAATACAAAGTTAAAACCAAAAATGTAAAAAAAGCTAGTAGCAATGAATAAGGTTACTGAGCATATACAAATTGATTAGATTGTTAATAAAGTGTTGTAGATACTCAATTTATGCACGTTGCCATTTCTCAAGAAACCGGTAAAACTTGACTTCTTCATACGCAGGGTCAATATGATCAATCAAGACTAAACCAGGTTGCGTGAAGATCGCTAAATGTGAGATTCTAACTTTTGTCATCTACGTGATCAACATCCTCTGCGGTCACTATATCTGATCCTACAATATTTGTTTGTGTCATCGCCCCATTGAAACGTCTATATTCTAGTAGCAACAATCTTAAGGTAGCCTAGTGGGCTAGTGGTAAGGTGGCGGTCTTAGATGAGACCCATGTTCAAACCTTGTTGGGTGAACATCCTAGGCACTCACTCTAATAATCATAATGAGAACTCAAAGAACATGATTCCAAGCTTTAACATATGCATCAAAAGTTTTAATCAAACTAAAGTACCTCACAACAATCATGTACTTTTCCTAATCAAATGACACTCGCTCCTATATTCCTAACCTATATTCACTCACTACTTCCACTGCACTTCCAAGCTTTTTGTTAAATTACAAGACACGCAAATCATGTTAACATTTTGAATGTCATTTAGAAGTACTACTAATATTGATACATAAAGCAAAAGTGGGATTACATAAATCAATTATGTAACCAAAATCACCAAGCATATACAAGTTCTTTACTAGGACCAAATAATACTAATAATATATTTTCGGAAATTGCAATGTATTAACAAATGCTGAACAATTTTGCATGATAATAAATCCTACAGCAAGCATGTCAAGAATAACATGACTAAAAGATTTACAGCCACCAATAATACCTTCCAACTCTACCAAATACTTCATTAAAAGAACTTGTAGCAGATCCTCAATAGCCTTGTGTTGGTCCCTATTAATTCGATATTACTTATTATCGTAAGTAATAACTATTACTTTGACTCAAGTGTGTTGTTTTAACATAAGGTAAGAACTATGAAAGATTAAAACAACAATACCAATAAACTTTTCAACGTATAGACTTTTATTAGAATCAAATAAAGAATCTATAACCCACTTTGTTTGCGGAATAACAAAGTGGTTGAATCACAATGGGGTTTGATCTCCTCTACTTAAACGTTTAACCAAAGTTAAACTCTAAGCTCCAATATAAACATTCATATGCAACTTTGGCTATATGGTTTAGTTGGTATCGAGAGAGAAGGTTTTCTAGAGTTTAAGTTCTTGTATTGGTTACCTTTCTCTCCCAATGTACACTCCTTTATATAGGCAGTGTAAATTAAGGTTTATATTTGCATGTACCAATACATCAATTTATCCAGTGGGTGGTTGATGCCCATGCTGGAAAAACAGTACAAAGTACTTAATAAACTATTCTAGGAAAGATAAAGGTTGTACTTATATCTAAGTATACAAGCAACCTACTTTGACTTAAAGTTATCTTTTCCTGCCTAATGTAAACCATCAGAATACTGAAGAGTCTTCAGTATCCTAGAGGAGATCGACATCATTCAGTTTGGTATTGTCAAGCCAAACTGAACTGAAAGCCCTTCTTCAGTCCTTGTTCTTTAGCAACTAGACCGCCTAGTATTTCAAGTGAAGACTCCTTTATCTTCTAAGATCACTGGAAGGGGAGTGCTGAACTTTCTTCAGCTTTAAAGTCTTTAGTAGGAACTTTGTTCCTCTAGTCATCCATCAGCAGACTGGCCTTACTGCTGAGCATGAAACACTTAGGGGGATTTTATATTCGAATCCTAGAGTTGCTTCAGGGTCACTAAATACTGACCCAACAATCCCCCCTATTTGGATATACAAATAGCCTAAGTCTAATGTCAGTAGTAAGTGAGCATAACAACTTCTTCTTACTTGCACTGAACAATTAATAACTTATAAGTATCAGATAATCATTTATTCAACAACATTACAAATTGCAACAAACATTATTACAAATGATTATTCACTTTTCCTTAGGCCTAAGTTCTTCAATGATGGAAGTCTGAGTTAATGGATTTGAGTTTCTGTGGTCCAATATAGCAAGCAAGCATATGCTGAAGGTTTTAGCAGCATCAGTAAGTCCTGGACCACCATGAAGAGAGTAAAAGATCCTTTAAACATTCAAGAGAAGTTCATTGTTCCTTTCATCAAGATCACTTATGCCCACAAAGTCTTGACGTTCTTGATGATTGAACATAATCATTCCTAGTTCTGGTTCGTCCAGTACATGACCAGGAAGATGATTTTGAAACTGAACAAGGTCTTTGTATTTCTTTGTTGTGACAAAGATGTCACCAACTTCAGGTTGTATCAGATTTGCCCTTTTGTTCAGCTCCAGTATTGGATCTTGATCTTCCAGAGAAGCTTGAGTATCGATGTTCAGAATTTCACCTAGTCTTTCATGATTTCTCATATAGTGCTCGATTCTGGTGCGAACTTCATCCCATCTCTTGGATTTCCTTTTCTCAGTTATCACACTCATTTCCATCCCTTCAGTATAAGAAAGTTCTTTTCTTTGAAAGTTTTCAAGTATCTCATCAGTTCTATCACCTCTATAGAACTTGAGATAGATGTCACCTTTGTTGGTCAACATATCAACATTGGTGATTGGTGAGATGTTTCTTCTTTTGAGTTTTGTTATACAAAACTTTTCATATAACACATTCTTCTTGAAGACAATTTCTATTTCAACTCTTCCAATTTTCTGATACAAGCTTAGCTTTAGATCTCTTAGCTTTTCTTCTTGCTAAAGCCTGTATAACTTGTCAAGTTCTTCCTGAGTGGCCACACCAGCGCTGATCAACTTATCATTTAGAGTAAGATCTTTGTTTTTGGGTATTACGGGAGGTGAACCTTGAAAATCATCATCTTTGGTTGATGACTCCCCCTTACCTTTTGCTGGGCTCTTTTTAGTGATGGGTGACTCAATAGATTGTTTCTGAGCCTTCTTTTGGGCATGTTTCTAAAAGAGCTGCTGGATTGTGTGTTTCTCCCCTCAGCAGAAGACTGCCCAGCAGCTTCTGATGACCTTTCAGCAAGGAAGAGGCCACAAAGATGATCAAGAGTGGTAGTTACCTTGGCCAGCATGGCTGGAACAGTTTCAAGGGCATTTAGCTTCTGTTTAACCTCTTCAAAAATGGTCAACTTTTGTTTCTCCAGCAACGCCACTCTATCTTTGATCTTGGACATAGAATCACACAAGGTATTAACTTGGCCAGGAACTGGTGTGAATTCTGGTGGAAACTCCATGGAAGCACCGTTGATGGATTCCATTAGAGAAGACATCTCTTGCTTTAGGGAAGTGGTGGTGGCCACATCTTGGACTAAGGGTTTCAAACAGCAATGAGGACATCCTTAATTTGTTCAGCAGAAGGAGGATGTGGTCTTGCTTTGATAGTTGAGATTTCGTTGTTGACAAGCACATTTTCTTCCTTCAGTCTGGCAATCTATGATTGAAGAATCAACACTTGATTTGTTAATTCTTTTACATGCTCAGCTCTGGGCGAAAGTGGCAATAGGGTTGCGTCAGCATGTTCTTCATCACTGTCATCTAGATTGACTGGAATTCTCTCATTGAACCCAAGTTCTTTCTCCAGATCATCTTAAGACATACTGACAACAAAAGTAGGCAAGTGTCCCACCTTGGTTCCAGTGGTGAGATGTACTTCCTTAGGAATCTTTAGAGCATCAGCATGAGTGTGTTGATCAGTTTCAAGCCCTTCACCACCAGGGTTGGTTTGACCTGATGGATCCTGAGAAAGAGTCCTTGATAAATTTAGATCAGTGATAATGTTTTTGGTTCCATCAGTAGAACCCTGTTGTGGGGGAGCTACATCATTAGAAACAGATAGGCTAGGGTCAGCATCAGCTGTTGGATTTGCTGACACATCATTCCCTGATGTAGACTCAGAGTGACAAGTGATAGAAATTGGTAATGAAGTATGACTTATATTCAGAATGAAATTACTTACCAATGTTGACTCTACACTACTGAGCTAGGGTGAGCTCTATCTTCACCCTTCTCTCTTAAAGAAGTTGAGATATGGGTTGCTTGCTGGGCCTCTTTATGCATATCTCCTCTAGCAGAGTCTGAAGGTGATGGCTGGCTGGGGTTCTTATACTCGGCCAGGGACTTGGTCTTCTTCAAATGATGGCCTTGGGAATCATCATCAATCTTCTTTGAGGAAGATTGTGTGAGGGTTTTCCTCTTTCTGGACCCACGTCTAACCTTCTTGGTATTAATTGACGTTTGCTTCTGACGAGGTCCAGATGAAGCTCCAGGATTTTTGCCTTGTAGATCCCCTTCTCCAGTTGGAGAAGTGTCTTTGGGAGCTTTGTACATTACTGGACCATCTGCTGAGCAGATGTCCAGCATGGGTTGTGTAAGAGGAGGATCAATGGTGCTGACTGGAATGTTCCAGCGAGTAAGATCAAAGGTCTTAAAAATTAGTTGCTCTCCATTTATGTTTGAAAAATCATTTCCAAGATGGTCAGCAAAAAGGAAAGATAGAAATCTGGTGTACACAAGGTTTTTCTCTCTAGTCTTTTTCTCCAGCTTTGCATGGAGATCTTCAAAAATAATCCTCCCAAAATCAGCTTTGACCCCCTTGGCCAGACAGTATAAATTGATAGCATCTTTTTGGTTGATCTGGTTAAGACCTCCAATTCCCCCCCCCCCCAAACATTCGATGAGTATGGTCATCAATAATTTCCATCTTGGTGGCAAAGCACACCTTTTTAACCCCCCCTTTTTCAGAAATTTCTTCAGTATAACCAATTTCTTTAATGAAATTTTTAACAACCATAAAAGCATCAGGTACTACTTCATACTCATTAGGGTTTTCCAAATAATCTAACCCCAAAACTTTTCTAAATGATTTTAACCTAAATCTACCATGAATCCCCATTGTGGTAGAATCAAACTCAATGGACTTCTTGTTGTTAGAAGCCTCTGCTGTAAACCAAAATTATTTTAGCACATTTTGAAACATCAAACCATGATCTTCAAATAAAGCATACCTTAAAACACTTTTGGTTAGATAAGTCAAAACTTGTTCCCCAGGAACAGACTAAATGGATTCAGGTTTAAGCAAGGTGATGTTGTTTGGTTTGAAGAAGATGTCATCAATGGGATAGTTAACATGAGTGGATGGTTTAAGAGTGATTTTGGTGATCTTGGGGGTGGAAGATGATTCAGCCATTTATGTTTCTCTGTGTGTTTTGAAAGAGAGAAAGGTTGTGTGTGTTTTATGGATGAAAAGATTTGTAAGTACGGAATGAAATCCAATTGTTACGGATTATATAAAAACTTTAACTGATTTGTAAAAAGTTTTTAAAACCATTTTAAAAAGTTATAAATCTTTTAGGGTTTCTTTTGAATATTTGGCACAAACTTTCTCATTAATGTTCTGCAAAAAGGTATGATTTTATGTTGCTTTGAACAGTGAAACGCCCCATGTGTCAGGAAGTTGTTGACTGTGGATGGAGACGTTTGAAATTTCCTTAATTAACAAATGACACCTTTTTGAAAGAATGTTTGTTTTATTCACAAGAAATTTAATGTCATTAACTCTTTTGAATCACATGATTGATGAGTTTTAAATGTTGTGCTCAGATATGCTGAAGCTGATGGCAATACTTGTGAGCTTCAGTGCGTCAAATGAGGCGACAAAACCCCATATACATGTTCACATAAGTGAACAAGACATATGAAATTGCACGGTCCTCTACTCAGGCCTAGCTACTCAGTTGTATTAAAATTTGTTCAGCATTGCTGAAGGAATCTTTTGATGACTGGTGATTATTTGTTCAGCTTCAGTGAATCAGATAAGGCGACAAAACATCATATACACAATCACATAGAATGAAATAGACATATGATATGCACACTCCTTTACTCAGACAATGCTACTTAACATTAATCAAATTCTTTTATGAAATCCTGAACCTTCAGGCTTCTTCAGTGAATATTGAAGGTTCAGGTTTTGTATCATCAATGTTGATAGGTGTGAAAATACCCATCCTTTTACCACTTATTTCTTACTAAAACAAGACCAAAACGCGTATTTAATATCATTTTTTTAGAATTATGCATGGTTTTTGTGTCTATTGTGTTTTCAGAGCCAACCGGATGGATATTGGAGAAAACATGGGATTGTACGGGTTTTATCGAAGAAAAAGACTCAAGACGAAGTCTATTGTAACACCCACTTGGATAAATGGACCGTTGCGTGTATTTATGGCGTGTCATCAAAGCATGCAAGGCAATGTATTAAACATTAACTGACCAAACGGAAGTACCAGAATCAAACACCGGTAGTCAAACATAAGCTCAAAAATATAAAGATTAAGTACTGAAAGAAAAAGGACGAAACAGTGTCCAAACAACCAAAGTAAAGTAACGTAATGTGTGCATAAAAATAAAGGATTCTGGATAGCTCCCATCCAAATGCACGTACTCTCTTAGAAATACTAAGATCGTCCCTGTGTACCTGCCGTTTGGAAACATGAAAGAAAACTACGGCTGAGCATAACGCTCAGTGGACGGATATAGCATGATAAGAATGTACTGAAAGTAATGAAATAGAAGACAACAATGAAGCTATAAGACTGATATGTAACATGTGGTAGAACTCTGCATAAAATCTGAAAAACCTGGTTCATATATATTGATACTGAAATATAACTATTAATTCTGAAAACATGCATTTACTGTATTTTATTTGCCAGAGCTTATATAGGTCACGTGCTGTAACAACCGTGCATGAATAACTGGAGGGGTGACCTTGTCATGCTGTAGAGGGGTGACCTCTAAATACTTTGCTGGGTGGAGGGATCAGCTCCAATGTGAAGGATGTAGAGCACACACCACATTCACCCTGATAACTTGTAACACATATAAGCCTAGGATGCATCCATACGCCCCACTAAACATACATATAAAAATGGCCAACCTGAACATGAGTGGGACGATGCAGGATATCACTCTCCTGCATGTGAGTCACGACACCGGTGCCTCTAGTGTCGTGGTTACGGTACCTCCGTAACTAGTACATAAACTGGTCGTGCTTGTATATAATGCTCAGGCAATTTATTTAGTTATTAACTTGATTACTGATAAACTTAAACATTTACTGGGGAAAACATTTGGCTGAAGACGGGGAATCCTAATCATGCATAGAAAGGAAGTCCTTACTGAAAGGATGGAAATCCGTACCTCGTGTCCAGTAACCGACCGAGATCAACTGACCGAAAGTCTACTCTGATTTCACGCGAGCTACATGCATAAGGGACGTGAATGAGTAAACTGATATTCGCTTATTTAATTTCATGTTCTTATTGGTCTTTCATTTATTTATTTATTTTCTGAAATTCCGTACGTATATTAACGGATAAATCTGACCTTATAATAATTCATTTTAATGTATTATCTTACTACTATTAGTTACGGTATAACGTATTTCCGACGCTATAATAGTACTATACTACATATCCCGTTAAAGTAGAAAGTTTCTTAATCTCAAATAATTTAATTCATTTCATAAAATTATACCGTTTTAAATATTAAAGAACTATTTTAAATTAATACATTTAAAATATATTTTAAACATTTATAAAACAATTTAATTAAAAGGTATAATTTAAGAATATTTATTTTATTTATTATAATAATGTCCCGAGCCTACCGAGATATCCCATCTCGGTCGCACTAAACAAATTAACATATAATACAAAATCTGTCAACAAGAATTAGTGACAGAATTCTGTGTCACTAAAACTGTCGCTAAATCTGTTCTTATAGACTATAAAAAAATAAAACTGTCACTTACTAAACTGCGACAGAAATTAGCGTCACTAATCTGTCGCTAATTTGGATTTAATTAATTTAATTTCCTGTTTAAAGAATACCTACTGATCTATATTATGTTCCCACCATTTGGGTCAAATTCCCACCGTTTGTAACATAGCCAAACACCCCCTTAATTAATTTACCCCACGATGGGGTTTTGTTGGCTGTGACGACTGAACACAGCCCTAAGCCGCCCCTGTGTGGGTCACGGCTGGGCAGAGAAGGGACCACCGAGACATGGTGGTCTCGGTTATATATATAAACACCAAACCCCGATGTTACCCAATCAAACAGCACCCCGAATGGGGCTGCTGCTCTTGGCCGGCCACAACCATACCACAACGAGACCTGCCATGGTCTCGGTTTCCTTTACCAAAATAAACCGACCCCTTATTGATACATATGGGAAAACATGATTACCTGGTTGATGAACAAGAACCCGACACCCCTTCTCTTTTTTTTCTCTCGGCGGCCAAAGAAACCCTAATCTTTTTTTTTTGTCTGTTATGGGAGGGGTTAGAGTCCCGTATATTTTATGCAATGGATGGGCTTAGGCCCAATTTTTCATTCTCTCTTTTTTTTTAAACAAAACCGGCCCTTAGGCCTTTTACCTTTTTTTTTTAAACTTGAATATAATTTCTCCCGCGTTTGTTTTCGCTAACAATTTCTACGTAAATGGTTTAAGTAAATAAACCGCGTATTTTACATTCCCGATTTAAATACGGGTTTTACAATTCTTCTCCTCTAAAAAAATAATTCGTCCCCGAATTAAGGATACGGCCGTACTGGGTTTTACAATTCTTCCCCTCTAAAAGGAGAATTCATCCCCGAATTATAAGGTATTTAAACTGACTAGAGTAAAAGCCGAAAATGCTAATAAGCTGGAAGACATAAAAGCTGAAAAGACATACCCGAATCAAAACTGAAAGTGAGGATAAGAAGTCCGTATAGACTCCTCTGTTTCCCAAGTGGCCTCCCGCTCGGTATGGTCCCTCCAAAGGATTTTGACGAAAGGAATGGTCTTTCTTCTCATAACTCGATCCTGGCGATCTAAAACTGCTTCGGGTTCCTTAATATAAGATAGATCCTCCCGAATCTGATCGAGTAGATAATTCACTTTGTGAAGCTCATGATAGTTGTACCCTCTGAGTAATGATACATGAAACACGTTGTGGACCTGTGAAAGCTGAGGTGGTAACGCCAGCCGATATGACACTTCACTGATACGTTCAAGGATTTCGAACGGTCCGATGTAACGAGGGCTGAGCTTGCCCTTGAGGCCAAAACGTCTGACACCGCGTGCGGGTGATACTTTGAGGAACACACGATCCCCAGTCTAAAATGATAGATCTCTGCGATGCTTGTCGGCGTAACTCTTCTGGCGAGTACGCGCTTCTTGCAGTTTTGCCCTAGCGATGGCGACCTTTTCATTGGTCAGTTCTATCAATTCTGGTCCTTCAATCAAACGTTCTCCAACCTGATCCCAACAAATAGGAGCACGAAATTTCCTGCCGTATAACATCTCGAATGGAGGACGCTTGATACTAGCATGCCAATTGTTGTTGTAGGCAAACTCGACCAAGCAAATATAGTCATCCCAGTGTCCTGTCCATTCTAATGCACAGGCGCGTAGCATGTCCTCCAAGGTCTGGATGGTACGCTCTGACTGTCCGTCTGTCTGCGGGTGAAAGGCTGTGCTGAGCTTGAGCCTAGTTCCACAAGCTTTATGCAAACCTTCCCAGAACTGAGAGATGAAACAGGGATCCCTATCTGATATAATTTCTGAAGGTGTACCGTGTAATCGTACGATCTCCTCGGTGAATAGTTTCGCTAATTTACTGACTATGAAATCTTTGCGAATAGGAATGAAATGTGCCGATTTTGTCAAACGATCGACAACAACCCAGATTGCATCATGTCTCCGCTGAGTCTGTGGTAGTCCGGTGACAAAATCCATAGAGATCTTGTCCCATTTCCACATTGGAATATCTAATGGCTGGAGAAGACCACTGGAACGCTTGTGTTCTATCTTAACCTGTTGATAGGTTAAGCATTTAGACACAAATGTTGCGACATCCTGTTTCATGCCGCTCCACCAGAAATGCTGCTTAAGATCGTGGTACATCTTTGTGGAACCTGGATGGATAGAGAACGGAGAGCTGTGAGCCTCAGTCATTAAGGCTTCTCTGAGAGCAGGGTCTTCTGGAACGCAGAGTTTGGTACCCTGCCATACGATACCATCGTCATCAATGCGAAATTCGGTCTGCTGGTCAATGTTCTGGACAATCGCCCAGATTTCACCATCATCCTTTTGTGCGGCTTTAATCCTAGAGAGTAAATCTGGTTCTACCCTCAGACTAGCCCAGTATCCCCTCTGTCCGCGTACTAAGAGCTCAATATTATACCGCTCTAAGTCCCGAATGATTTCTTCCTGAACTTTGATGCCATTTATCATACCTGACTTTCTGCTAAGGGCATCTGCTACTACATATGCTTTACCTAGGTGATACTGGATAATAGTGTCATAGTCTTTTAGCAGTTCTAACCATCGCCTCTGTCTCATGTTCAGCTCTCGCTGTGTAAATATATACTTGAGACTTTTGTGATCGGTGAAGATATCACACGACTCACCGTATAAATAATGCCTCCAGATTTTAAGGGCGAAAACGACTGCTGCGAGCTCTAGATCATGAGTAGGGTAATTTTTCTCATACGGCTTCAGTTGACGCGAAGCATAAGCAATGACTTTCCCATGCTGCATAAGAACACAGCCTAAGCCCTTTCCTGATGCGTCACTGTAAATCTGATAACCACCTTTACCGGATGGAAGAGTGAGTATCGGTGCTGAGATCAATCGATGCTTGAGTTCCTCAAAACTATTTTCTCTCTCATCGGTCCATATAAACTTCTCACCTTTTCGCATAAGTTGGGTCAATGGTAACGCCAAACGTGAGAAGTTTTCCACAAAACTGCGGTAATAACCCGCCAACCCCAGAAAACTACGTATCTCTGTGACAGATGTCGGTCTTGGCCATTTGGTGATAGCCTCCACCTTTGTAGGATCCATAGTGATTCCTTCTGCAGAAACAATATGACCTAGAAACGCCACCGTATTCAGCCAAAACTCGCACTTCGAAAATTTAGCATATAACTTTTCTCGTCTGAGAATCTGCAACACTGTACGGAGATGATTCTCATGTTCCTCTTTGGATTTGGAGAAAATAAGTATATCATCGATGAACACGATCACAAACTTGTCTAAAAATTCGTGGAAGACTGTGTCCATCAAGTCCATAAATACTGCAGGCGCATTCGTGAGACCGAATGGCATAACAACAAACTCGTAATGACCGTACCTCATGCGAAAAGCAGTTTTGGTTATATCCTGCTCTTTTACACGCAGCTGATGGTAACCTGATCGTAAATCGATTTTTGAGAAGTGCTTGGCACCCTGAAGCTGATCGAATAAATCTTCAATACGAGAAAGTGGATAACGGTTACGAATAGTGAGCTTATTCAACTCACGGTAGTCAATACACAAACGCATACTACCATCCTTCTTCTTGACAAACAAAACTGGAGCGCCCCAAGGTGACACGCTAGGACGAATGAAACCCCTTTCTAGAAGTTCCTAAAGTTGATCTTTCAGTTCCTTAAGCTCTACAGGAGCCATACGGTAAGGAGCTTTAGATACTGGTTCTGCACCTGGAATGAGATCAATACCAAATTCTACCTCTCGCATGGGAGGTAAGCCTGGGAGTTCCTCTGGGAAAACATCTGGAAAATCTGACACCATTGGCTGATCATGAATTGAAGGTGCCTCAGAAGTCGTGTCATGAACTGTAGCTAGAAATCCCTCACAACCATGGTATAGTAAGGTACGAGCCTGTAAAGCTGAAATGATCTGAACATGTTTTCCTGGTAGGAAACCCTGGTGAATATACTCTGGTGTCTGGACATCACCAAAGATAACCCGGTGAGCATGACAATCGATGGTGGCACGATGAACCGACAACCAATCCATACCAAGAATAACATCGAATTCACACATATCTAAAGGAAGGGCACTGACTGGACGGATTTTATCATCAAACTCGAGAGGGAGATCCTTATACACCTGGGTAATGAGTACGGAGTCTCGCATGGGGGTAGATATACTAAGTACATTGTCTAGTGGCGTAGGGGTCATGTTTATTCTAACAGCATATGAAGTAGATATAACTGAGTGCGTGGCGCCTGTATCGAAAAGCACGCATGCAGACTGTCCGTGTATAAACAAAATGCCAGTAATGGTACCTGTGGTCTTATTTGCTTGCTCACGGGTAGTAGTGTAGACACGAACAGTGGTTGGTGGTATCGGTGGTGGTGGAGGTAAAATCTGAGGAATCTGGCCCGAGGTACCGGCAGCATCCCCGCTCTTGCAATCCCTCTTCAAATGACCCGGCTGACCACACTTGTAACAATTACCCGTACCACGACGACAAGGTCCCGAGTGTTTCTTCGCACATGTGATGCAAGTGGGATAAGTATACCCGGTGGAAGTAGCTCTGGTTTGCTGGGAACCTGATTTACGATGATAAATACGTGTCACGATTCTGATAACTTAACTGAAATAAGGCTGATTGACTGAATTTTAAAATTACCAGAATTTGCCGGTCGGGCAACCAGCTGACCTCTGTTGTTTTGGTCACGCCCCTGTCCAGCATCTCTGTTGGAATTTACAAAAAATTAAGATCTGTTTTACACGATAGTTTAGTATTTCTGGAGCTTAAAGACTCACCTGTAGCTGCCAGATGAGTTGGAGTTGTCGCGGTAATTATCAACGCCGCTCCTCTTATCTGACCGATTTCGGTCATATGACTGACCGGGGTTCCTGTAGTTCTGATGCGGAGTAGCCGATTGGGATCGGTCTCCTCCTCTGTGTCTGTAAGATTATAATTGGATAAGTCATAACATATAAGTTGACAAGCAATAATGGGCTAAATTGTTTAAGTCTGTTGGGTGAGATGTACCTCTTCTCTGGACGCTCTACATTCTCGAGCTCATCCCTCTCGAAAAGCATCTCGACATCCCGAGCTGCATTAGCTACTTGTGACACATTAGTGAATGTGGCACTCATCAGTCTATCTGCAGTCCTAGAGTGAAGAGCCCAGCGAAATTGCTTCGCTTGCTCCTCTGCGGTACCCGCAGCCTCCCCTAAGAATCCAGCCATCCTGAGGTATCAGTGCATGAACTCTATACTGTTCTCGCCATGATTCTGACGAATAACATGGAAGTCCCTCTTCATCTTAGCTTGCTCCGCATGCGGGAAAAACTGGTCATATAACATCGTCTTGAAACGTGCCCAGGTCAATGTAAGCTCCCAGGCATCTCTCCCATTGGACAGCTTCTGAGACCTCCACCAATGCAGAGCAGTACCCTCCAGCTTGTAAACTGCAAGCCTAACCTTGAAAACATCACCACAACCCATAGCTCCAAAAATTTTCTCTAATGGTAGATCCAGTCTTCTGCGTCAGTTGGAGCTACAGTCTGCTCAAACAGTCGGGGTTTCTTCTTGTTAAACAAATCTAGCCAAGCGGGTAAAGTGGCAGGTGGTGGAACAGGAGGGTTGTTATTCTGCTGAGGTCCATTTTGATATTCAGCTCGGATCTCATCACGAATTTGGGGTAACATGGCTTGTATAGCAGCCTGAACAGCAGCAGCAATGGCAGCTGCATTAGGATCATTTTCGGTTTCGCGTCTGGGTGACATCTGAAATAAAAGAGGATGAGTTGATAAAACTGCTAAAATCTGGGGTAATATATCTGAATATGCATAGTGTAATTCACGAAGGTATAGCCAACAAAATATGACATGAATACTGGTGAACGCCTAGGGTCAGTTCACAAAATGACAATTTACTGAAACATAAATCCGACATGAGTAAGGATGAACGCTATGGTCAGTTCAACCATACAAGATTTAAACGGCAAAGGGTGAACGCCTATGGTCAGTTCACCAAAACGAAATGTTCGTTGAAAAGCACATGCGATTAAGTATGGCCAGTCCTGTACCAACCGTTTACTTAATCAAAATTTTGAAAATCCGACTGATAAAATTCATGAGTAGCATGGAAGATAACGACGCCAAAATACAGGAAGTTCTTGGTGACTACCCACTAGTCACAGGTCAAGTTTTAGAGCCTACATGTCGAACCTTGCGCTCTGATACCATAATTGTAACACCCCACTTGGATAAATGGACCGTTACGTGTATTTATGGCGTGTCATCAAAGCATGCAAGGCAATGTATTAAACATTAACTGACCAAACAGAAGTACCGGAATCAAACATCGGTAGTCCAACATAAGCCCAAAAATATAAAGATTAAGTACTGAAAGAAAAAGGACGAAACAGTGTCCAAACAACCAAAGTAAAGTAACGTAATGTGTGCATAAAAATAAAGGAGTCTGGATAGCTCCCATCCAAATGCACGTACTCTCTTAGGAGTCCTAAGATCGTCCCTGTGTACCTGCCGTTTGGAAACATGAAAGGAAACTACGGTTGAGCATAATGCTCAGTGGACGGATATAGCATGATAAGAATATACTGAAAGTAATGAAATAGAAGACAACAATGAAGATATAAGACTGATATGTAACATGTGGTAGAACTCTGCATAAAATCTGAAAAACCTGGTTCATATGTATTGATACTGAAATATAACTATTAATTCTGAAAACATGCATTTACTGTATTTTATTTGCCAGAGCTTATATAGGTCACGTGCTGTAACAACCGTGCATGAATAACTGGAGGGGTGACCTCGTCATGCTGTAGAGGGGTGACCTCTAAATACTGTGGTGGGTGGAGGGATCAGCTCCAATGTGAAGGATGTAGAGCACACACCACATTCACCCTGATAACTTGTAACACATATAAGCCTAGGATGCATCCATACGCCCCACTAAACATACATATAAAAATGGCCAACCTGAACATGAGTGGGACGATGCAGGATATCACTCTCCTGCATGTGAGTCACGACACCGGTGCCTCTAGTGCCGTGGTTACGGTACCTCCGTAACCAGTACATAAACTGGTCGTGCTTGTATATAATGCTCAGGAAATTTATTTAGTTATTAACATGATTACTGATAAACTTAAACATTTACTGGGGAAAACATTTGGCTGAAGACGGGGAATCCTAATCATGCATAGAAAGGAAGTCCTTACTGAAAGGACGGAAATCCGTACCTCGTGTCCAGTAACCGACCGAGATCAACTGACCGAAAGTCTACTCTGATTTCACGCGAGCTACATGAATAAGGGACGTGAATGAGTAAACTGATATTCACTTATTTAATTTCATGTTCTTATTGGTCTTTCATTTATTTATTTATTTTCTGAAATTCCGTACGTATATTAACTGATAAATCTGACCTTATAATAATTCATTTTAATGTATTATCTTACTACTATTAGTTACGGTATAACGTATTTCTAACGCTATAATAGTACTATAATACATATCCCGTTAAAATAGAAAGTTTCTTAATCTCAAATAATTTAATTCATTTCATAAAATTATACCTTTTTAAATATTAAAGAACTATTTTAAATTAATACATTTAAAATATATTTTAAACATTTATAAAACAATTTAATTAAAAGGTATAATATAAGAATATTTATTTTATTTATTATAATAATGTCCCGAGCCTACAGAGATATCCCATCTCGGTCGCACTAAACAAATTAACATATAATACAAAATTTGTCAACAAGAATTAGTGACAGAATTCTGTGTCACTAAAACTGTCGCTAAATCTGTTATTATAGACTATAAAAAAATAAAACTGTCAGTTATTAAACTGCGACAGAAATTAGCGTCGCTAATCTGTCGCTAATTTGGATTTAATTAATTTAATTTCCTGTTTAAAGAATACCTACTGATCTATATTATGTTCCCACCGTTTGGGTCAAATTCCCACCGTTTGTAACATAGCCAAACACCCCTTTAATTAATTTACCCCCCGATGGGGTTTTGTTGGCTGTGACGACTGAACATAGCCCTAAGTCGCCCCTGTGTGGGTCACGGCTGGGTAGAGAAGGGACCACCGAGACATGGTGGTCTCGGTTATATATATAAACACCGAAGCCCGATGTTACCCAATCAAACAGCACCTTGAATGGGGCTGCTGCTCTCGGCCGGCCACAACCATACCACACCGAGACCTGCCATGGTCTCGGTTTCCTTTACCAAAACAAACCGACCCCTTATTGATACATATGGGAAAACATGATTACCTGGTTGATGAACAAGAACCTGAAACCCCTTCTCTTTTTTTTTCTCTCGGCGGTCAAAGAAACCCTAATCTTTTTTTTATTATTATTTTTTTTATCTGTTATGGGAGGGGTTAGAGTCCCGTATATTTTATGCAATGGATGGGCTTAGGCCCAATTTTTCATTCTCTCTTTTTTTTAAACAAAACCGGCCCTTAGGCCTTTTACCTTTTTTTTTTTTTAAACTTGAATATAATTTCTCCCGCGTTTGTTTTCGCTAACAAATTCTACGCAAATGGTTTAAGTAAATAAACCGCGTATTTTACATTCCCGATTTAAATACGGGTTTTACATCTATTGTCCAAGAAATGCAAAAGATTTGAAGTCAATGGGCCTATTTGAAGATTTATCGAAGAAAAGGACCAAAGATGGAAGATTTACATATGTCGAAGAAACTCAAGTCTATTAAACGAAGAAATTAAAAGACGAGTTGAATTTAATCGACGACAAATCCCGAATCAGAATCGAAAACGTCAACTTTTCTGAAAAGACGAGAAGACAAGAAGAACGGGAGAAAGCCCACTCACCAACCAAAGACAAGACTATATAAAGACCACCCCTTCACACTTTTTGGGCAGTTTTTAGTTTTCCCAGTTTCTTTCTTTTTTGTTTCGTAGGGAAGAAGCCAACACCACTAAGGTGTTGGTGATTTTTATTTTGTTGAATTTTTGATTTTGTAAGTGTTTAATCTTTCCTTTTGTTTACTCTACATTAATCTATCAATTTAATCCTTCCATTAATCTTGTTCATCTTCATCTTTTTGAGTTAAAGCTTAAAGTTCTTATTTGGTTGATTTTGATCTTCAAAAGTTATTGGGTTTTATGTTTTTATTGTTGGGATTTGATGTTTATGGTTAGTAGATGATTGGTGATTAGTTTTGTTTAAGTTTTGGTTAAAAACTTGGTGGATTTTGGCTAAAAATCGTGTTCTTATATTGCTACTGTTCTTCGTCTTCATCATTTTACCAGGTTCCGAATCAGTCCATTTTTAAAAGTTCCGAATGAGTGTGTATTTTAAAAGTCCCGAATGAGTGCTTTTCTTTTTGAAGTTCCGAACCATATTTCATTGAAAAGTTTCGAACCAGTTTCTTCCCAAAAGTTCCGAATCAGTTTCTTGCCAAAAGTTCCGAACCAGATTTCATTGAAAAGTTCCGAACCAGTTTCTTGCCAAAAGTTCCGAACCAGATTTTTATTTAAAAGTTCCGAACCAGATTTCAGCTAAAAAGTTCCGAACCCAGATGTTTTTTTAAAGTTCCGAACCAGATGTTTTTTTTAAGTTCCGAATCTGATTTTTCTGAAAGTTCCGAATGAAGGGTTTTATTTGTTCCAAATCAGTTTGTTCCGAATCAGTTATATTCCGAATCAGTATTAAGTGGTAATTTACTGTTTACTGTTTTATTGTTTAATTTTTAATTAAAGCTTTATTTTATTGAGTGTTTGGGTTTAAGTTTTTATCATTTTACGCTTTTAATCCTTTTAGTAGAATAGAAAACCCAAACCCCCTTATTTGTCACCAAGAACAATCTTTCCACTTTGAGCTGTGATCAATTCGAGAAGATTCCGAGACATAAATCTGAACCCCATAGCAAAAAGATTTTTATTAAATGTTCAGCATACCAAGCTCCATTATCAATCTTTTGAAAGTTGGTTCATCCAATGGTTTGGTGAAGATATCAGCCAATTGGTATTGAGTTGGGATGAAATGTAATTCAATGTCCCCTTTCACAATGTGATCTCTGATAAAGTGATATCTGATATCAATGTGTTTTGTTCTTGAGTGGAGGACTGGATTATTGGATATTGCAATAGCACTAGTGTTATCACAAAAGATTGGTACCTTTTCATATTCTATGTCATAATCAGCCAGTTGGCTTTTCATCCAAAGAACATTGGCACAACATCCAGCAGCTGCCACATATTCAGCTTCTGCTGAAGACATGGCAACTGTTTGTGGGTTTTTAGCACTCCAACATACAAGTTTGCCACCTAGCAATTGGCAGGCACCAGAAGTGCTTTTTTTGTCCAAATTGCAACCAGCATAGTCAGAATCTGAGTACCCCTTTAGATCAAAACCTGAGGATTTGGGGTACCAAAGACCTAGACTTGGTGTACCTTTTAGGTATCTGAAGATTCTCTTAACAGAAGTAAGGTGTAATTACTTTGGATCTTCTTGGTATCTTGCACAAAGGCATGTAGAGAATTGAATGTCAGGTATGCTTGCAGTTAAGTACATGAGTGACCCAATCATACCTCTATACTGAGTCTCATTGACTGATTGTCCAGTGAGATCAGGTCCTAAGTTGTTAGGGGGTACCATTGGAGTCTTCACTGAAGCACAATTGATATCATACTTCTTCAGCAGATCCTTGACATATTTTTCTTTATTGATGGAGATGCCTTGGTCAGATTGTTTAATCTGAATACCAAGGAAGTATGTGAGTTCTCCCATAATACTCATCTCAAACTTGCTGGTCATAGGCTTGGCAAATTGTTTGCAAAGTTTCAAGCTTGTAGAACCAAAGATTATGTCATCCACAAAAATTTGTACCAGAATGGTGTCAGTTTTAGATTTATAGATGAACAAGGTGCTATCTATTTTTCCTCTAACAAATTTATGTTCAGTGTGAAAAGTTGAGAGAGTTTCATACCATGCTCTTGGAGCTTGCTTCAGTCCATACAAAGCTTTGTAAAGCTTGTAAACATGATATGGGTATTTACTACTCTCAAAGCCAGGAGGCTGGGTAACATAAACTTTTTCTTTTAGGTCACCATTTAGGAATGCACTTTTGACATCCATTTGGTAGATTATGAAATTCATGTAAGTGGCATATGCAAGGAAGATTCGTATGGCTTCCATACGTGCAACTGGAGCAAAGGTTTGATCAAAATCAACACCAGGCTCTTGAACGAATCCTTGAGCCAGCAGCCTAGCTTTATTTTTGGTCACTGCATTGGTTTCATCTCTTTTGAGCTTGTAAACCCATTTAGGGCTAGTGGTTGATTTACCATATGGAAGAGGAACCAATTTCTAGACTTTGTTTCTTTCAAATTGATTGAGTTCCTCTTGCATGGCATCCACCCATCCAGGGTGTGTGCGTGCTTCAGAAACCTTTGTAGGTTCAATTTCTGAGAGAAAATTTGCATAAAGGCATTCTCCAGATGAAGCAACACTCAATTTCTTTGCCATAGATCTAGTGACTCTAACTTCACCAGGATTACCTATTATGTTCACCAGCTATAGGTGACTATTATGAGTCCAAGATTTTTGTGGAGCTGGATAATAGGTACTGGTATCATGATTAGAGCTAGAAATTGGAAGTCCATGACATGGTCTTGAACTTGGAATGTCTCTAGTATCTACTAAAGGATATTCAGTGGACAAGGGTTCAATCATTGGAGGACTTCCTTCTTGGTCAGAAGAAGCATATTCAAGACCTAATTCCCTAGAGATGATAGGAGAGCTTTGAGCAAGGGTCTCAGATTGTTCTTCAGCAGCTGCATATGATTGATCATTTTGATCATGTGTGTCAGCATGCTGATTGTTTTGAGACTGGCCATTTTGGTCATTTGTGTTTCCTTGCTGATTATTTTGATCATTTTGAGATTGATCATTATTTGATTGACAGCCATCAGTATGTGATACTGAAGGATTTCCTTTTGTAGGACTTGTCATATATTCAAATGGATCAATATGAGGAACTAAATTGCTTGTTTGATCTTTTTGAGAAGGCTCATAATGATGAAATTCATCAGATGGATAATTTTGAGATTCATGTATATGAAGTTCATCATCTTATGGATTTGTAAAAGTGAGAGCATCAGAACTTTCATTGAATGTTATGTGATATTTTTCTTCAATACATTGTCTTCTTGTGTTGAAGACTCTGTATGCTTTAGATACTAGGGAGTATCCATGAAAATAACCATCATCAGATTTTTCATCAAACTTTCCAAGGTGATCCTTGTGATTGTGAATGAATACTGGACACCCAAACACATGTAAGAATGAAATGTTTGGAATTCTCCCCCTGAAGACTTCATAGGGAGTCTTCATGTGTCTCTTCACAATAATGGATCTATTTTGAGTGTAGCAAGAAGTAGATACAGCATCAGTCCAAAAGTTCTTAGAGAGAGCAGATCCAGCAAGCATTGTTCTTGCTGCTTCAATCAAATTTCTGTTCCTTCTTTCAGCCACACTATTTTGTTCAGGTGTGTAAGGAGATGAGAAATTTTGGGAAATTCCTTTGTCATCACAGAATTTGATCAGTGAGTGATTTTTGAATTCAGTGCCATTGTTAGTTATGAGTTGTTTGACATGAGTGTCATTTTGATTTTTCAACTCTTTTGATGAATGACATAATGGCATATGGTACATGGCTTTTCTTTGTTAGAAAATATACCCAGGTGTACCTTGAGTACTCATCAACAATGACAAGTGTATATTTTTCATGACAAATGTCCCTAGGTGATACTGGGCCAAATAAGTCCATGTGAAGTAAATGAAGACTTTCTTTGATTGAGAAAGTTTGCTTTGTTTTGAAACTGGCCCTATGGTGCTTCCCTTTTTCACATGCTAAGCACGGTTTGTCCTTGGAGTAGACAAGTGAGGGAAGACCAATAACAAGATTTTGTTTTGCCAGCAGAGTTACTGTTTTGAGATTGAGATGTGAGAGCCTCTTATGCCAAAGCCAATTGGTAATATTGGAGGCTTTATCAAAGAAGCATGTCTCCTGAGTTGAGTTCATGTTCATGACATAAACATCTTTGACTCTTGGAGCAATCATCACAATTTCATGATTGGAGTTGAAGATTGTACCTTTTTTGTCATCAAACATGTCACACCCCCACCATGGCGGAACATGGGGCGCGACGTATGGATATCATCACAACATGGCGTGTCTATAGAGATAACTATATGAAATAAGAAATGTCGTAAAAATGGTGACACGAAGGTCATGACAATATCTCAACAAATGCAAGGGGTCTAGGTAAGTAAGTAACAGTCCTACTTCTTACCCAAGACAACAAATAACATACCAAAACAATCATATGTGTGCCACAGTATCACTTATTAAAATGAACAATCAAATAAAACTAAGAAGTAAACGGGGATTCTCTTTCTATATGCATTCCTAAGCTTCTCCAATCCTAGCCACTTATGTTCTCATGCTTAACCATAGTATCACCTGAAAGAGACACTAAAATACGTCAACATAAAGTTGGTGATAGTCATAGGTTTAGACTCCAACACAAGACAAGTCATAAGCTGTGAATACCATAAACCAATAAACATATGGACAATGCGCTACAATCATGTACTAAATTCTAGCATTCAAGTTCAATCAATCATTACAATTCCAAGGCATCACGCCTTATCAACAATCACAATTTCCAAGGCATCACGCCTTACCAACAATCACAATTTCCAAGGCATCACGCCTTACCAACAATCACAATTTCCAAGGCATCACGCCTTATCATTAACCATAGGTCCCATAGGCGCCCATACACTTATGTACCTTTCCAATCCAGATCACACACAAACAAGAATCACATAGCAGTTAATCACATAAATGTACACACAAGTCCATCTCAAACCTTAAAACATTAACAACATTAATTTAGAAAATAATTCAACACAGTGTCTCTTCCATCCCATCTGGAAGTCAAAAACAATAGTAAACATGGGACTATGAAACTCACCTGATAGCTTCTTCACAAGTCCTTGCACTAGCAACAAGCTAACAAACCAAAAACACGTAATTAATACACGAACCAATCACTAAGATGGCTCATTAACCTATGATGGACATCTAGCCTATTCCCACATATTTACCTCATTGACAAGCTCTAATCACCCCATTACCCTTCCTTAACAAGTCCTTAACTTGGTTAAGTTTAATAACTATTCCGTTCATATTTTACCCAAAACAGTCCCATTTTTTAGGTCTCAAAACTTTAAGCCAAACATCCACTTAAACATACCCATGGTTTCTGTAAAAGTAATATTCATACCCTTACATATGTTGGTTAACACCTCCCACTTGCCCTAACCTTAAAGCTACTGTTAAGGGCCCGATATACATATATCTACTTTTGTCATTCCAGATTTCCTAATTTTAAACGTACTAAAAGTTTGTTACCATTAAGGGGTCTTACCCTAAACCACAACCTTAGCCCAAGTGCAGATACTTACTACAATATATAAACCATCTCTCACGTTTGTGAGAAGATCCCAATGCAACCCTAAGTACCCCCAAACAACCCAAAACTTAAAATATAAACAGGCTGAATTCAAAATTGTTTTCACCTCCGACTGTTGTAACCTGTTTTTTACCCACTTCCCTACCTCTAATTTAGTTCTCGTTTCTTGAATTGGAAAGCCACTTCAAATATCTTTCCATGGGTACTTGGATCGTAAAATAAGAGTTTATAGAACTCCAGATATGATCAAAAAAATTGACTCAAAAATCTGCCCAATTTTTAAAAACGGGTTTAACAAAATCAACATCATTAATTAACCCTAATCCCTCTAATTACAAGCCCTAATTTATGTAATCATCATATTATGATTAATACAACATTAGTTTACTGTTTTTATATTAAACCCTAACCTAAATCCATCATAAGATTATTAAAGAAAACATAAAAACAATTTAATTAAAAAGGGATTTGAAGATTTACCTTGGATTTATGAAAACCCCCAAATTTTATGAAGAACCCTAATTTTTTATAAGACCCACGAATTTCCTTCATCTCCAGGAGAAAAATAATGAATTTGGTTTAGTATATACATTATATAGGGTATGGGTGAATCCTAGTCCAACCCAAAGCCCACTTTCCTTTTTTTCCTCTTTTTCCTTTTTCCCTTTCTTTTCTTGCGTCTACCAAACCGACCCTACCCCTTAATTTTAGTTTTTTTTTATTTTTATTGTTTAATAATATATTACTAATATTACCTTAATTTGTCTTAATTTATTTCAGCTCCTAAAGCTTCCAAAACCTCAAAACCGTAAAACTAGTCAAATTTACGCGTTTTACTATAAAAGACGTAAAATATAACTTTTATAAAAAATCTCAAATTTTGAAATAAACTTTATAACTAAGTCCTAAATGACTTAAAACCATCCCGAAAAATATTCATATGGATAATTACCTCACCCGAGACCTCTAAATGCTAAACCGTAAATCCTAAAAAAATACTATTACTATAATACTTATACGTATACGTAAACACCACAATATCACCATTTTCATTTCATAGTCACCACTTGTGAGCTCATGAACATGAAATAACCGTTCCTCGATTTACTTATGAGTACTCTATACTCATAAACGATAACCACACCAACCTCGTTCACACAAAATAAACACGTAAACACACAATTCAAGTAAGCACACATAAAATAACCTAAAAGTAAGACCAAGTGACAAACCCAAAACCACGGTTGTCACATCACTCCCTCCTAATAGAAATCTCGTCCCGAGATTCACTCCCAAACTCAAACTTATTCTCAGCAACAAACGAGGATGCATATCCCTGATAAAACCTTCACGTTCAAATGTGAACCCAGTTTACACGAAAATAATCTCAACCAACAACACATGAGCCTTAACCGTCAGCGAGGAAAATTATCAAAACCATAAAGTTATGTAACCAGCCTAACTAAATCTCGCAACTCATCAAACAAGAACTGTCTTGAAACCAAGTTAGGAGCCATCACATAACTCGACAGGTTTAAAACTGTCACCCCGATTTCAGTCTTACTCATAAATACCATAAATCAAAACTTATCAAATATAACCACGTATTCTAAAGTCTAAAGAACTCTCACATTCCATCCCAACTCATCTCTATGTTAACCCTCCAAGTGTTCATTACCACAAAATACCCAAAACACAAGTTTAATCAATGTTGTCCGAAAATTAACCTTGAACTCGATACTTGCACAATTAATTCGACCAAGCTACTGAATTCTAATTACCAAACTTTCTGAATATTCGAAAAGTACGTTCCGATTACATAATTTTAGGATTTTGAATCACTCAAAAAGCTTTAAAAACGAATAAGTTATGACCAAAACGATTTTACCTAAAATCTGCCAAGACATAAGCGACAGTTTCTGACAGTTTAACGACGAATTTTGACAGTTTAGCGACAGTTTCTGCCTACTCCGATTTATACCCAAAAAACGATTTTAAACCCTAATTTATTTTAATTCCAGAAAATTAAAACTCTCACCCATCATATGATTAAATACATGACTTTAACATATTTAATTTAATAAAAAAAAAGATTTCTAACTAAAGAACAATAACTTTAGGTGATCAAAACCAAAATATTTTAAAATAAACAAGCCATGCTTAAATGTAAAAAAAATAAAAAATTTATATTCCACTTTATTTCAAACACGTTTTCGACACTTTACCCTCATTTTATGGACTACCAACAACTAATTTTTTTTTTACTATTTGCAAGTTCCATTTTTTTACCATGTAAGACTCAAAACAAAAGATATCGTTATTCCAAAATAAATTTTCACCCTCCCAATAGCTTCTACACCAAAACTGCCGTACAAACAACCACGTGAAATGAGAACTCGATAAATGCGCTACTACAGAAGTTGAACATCCCAAAGAGAAAAGAGCTAGAAAACCATCCTAAGAATACAACCGATAAGTAGAAAATAATTTTACATACATAGGCATAAGCGTACATACACTCAAATCCATCCAACATATACTATACAAGCATGTATTAACTCTCTTTCATGCAATCATACTTGAATGTCCAGTGGTGTTGTGGCACATATATAATTATGTAGGCCTCCATAATTATACATGTTCCCTTTCACCAATGTACTCCCTCCTATGATGACACTTATAAGAAATTAATACTACACATAACACATAATCCATCAACTCACAAGCACATAACTACACAAAATAAGGTCCAAAACTCCATCTATTAAAATAACATAGCCAATGCACGAAACACATAAACTCGTAGTCCAGCTGAACCAGCGTAGACAAAATTCAAAATGTATAAAGAACATGAAAACATAATTAAGCGAAATCCAACAATGACTAGCGTATACGACCATGGTTCCACCCGCACTAATCAAAACTCGTAAAGAAAATAACATGTAGTTAAGTATGAACTTACTATGGTTCAATTCATACTAGTCAAAATATCGCAATAAATAACATCCAAACACATCAATTAATATAAATTGCACACATACTCGTATGACGCCTATATGCAGGGACCCTTAAGCTATCGACTAGGCTACGCGACTAGGCAACCTAATTCTCTATAACCATTGGCTCTGATACCATTCTGTCACACCCCACCATGGCGGAACATGGGGCGCGACGTATGGATATCATCACAACATGGCGTGTCTTTAGAGATAACTATATGAAATAAGAAATGTCGTAAAAATGGTGACACGAAGGTCATGACAATATCTCAACAAATGCAAGGGGTCTAGGTAAGTAAGTAACAGTCCTACTTCTTACCCAAGACAACAAATAACATACCAAAACAATCATATGTGTGCCACAGTATCACTTATTAAAATGAATAATCAAATAAAACTAAGAATGAAACGGGGATTCTCCTTCTCTATGCATTCCTAAGCTTCTCCAATCCTAGCCACTTATGTTCTCATGCTTAACCATAGTATCACCTGAAAGAGACACTAAAACACATCAACATAAAGTTGGTGAGAGTCATAGGTTTAGACTCCAACACAAGACAAGTCATAAGCTGTGAATACCATAAACCAATAAACATATGGACAATTCGCTACAATCATGTACTAACAACTAGCATTCAAGTTCAATCAATCATTACAATTCCAAGGCATCACCTTATCAACAATCACAATTTCCAAGGCATCACGCCTTACCAACAATCACAATTTCCAAGGCATCACGCCTTACCAACAATCACAATTTCCAAGGCATCACGCCTTATCATTAACCATAGGTCCCATAGGCGCCCATACACATATGTACCTTTCCAATCCAGATCACACACAAACAAGAATCACATAGCAGTTAATCACATAAATGTACACACAAGTCCATCTCAAACCTTAAAACATTCACAACATTAATTTAGAAAATAATTCAACACAGTGTCTCTTCCATCCCATCTGGAATTCAAAAACAATAGTAAACATGGGACTATGAAACTCACCTGATAGCTTCTTCACAAGTCCTTGCACTAGCAACAAGCTAACAAACCAAAAACACACAATTTATACACGAACCAATCACTAAGATAGCTCATTAACCTATGATGGACATCTATCCTATTCCCACATATTTACCTCATTTACAAGCTCTAATCACCCCATTACCCTTCCTTAATAAGTCCTTAACTTGGTTAAGTTTAATAACTATCCCGTTCATATTTTACCCAAAACAGTCCCAGTTTTT
Organism: Glebionis coronaria; assembly: GCA_025667525.1. NCBI lineage: Eukaryota > Viridiplantae > Streptophyta > Magnoliopsida > Asterales > Asteraceae > Glebionis > Glebionis coronaria. Next base: position 7,423 of record JANFOE010003143.1, on the reverse strand, counting down.
AGGTCTCAAAACTTTAAGTAAAACATCCACTTAAACATACCCATGGTTTCTGTAAAAGGAATATTCATACCCTTACATATGTTGGCTAACACCTCCCACTTGCCCTAACCTTAACGCTACTGTTAAGGCCCCGATATACATATATCTACTTTTGTCATTCCAGATTTCCTGATTTTGAACGTACTAAAAGTTTGTTACCATTAAGGGGTCTTACCCTAAACCACAACCTTAGCCCAAGTTCAGATACTTACTAAAATATATAAACCATCTCTCACGTTCGTGAGAAGATCCCAATGCAACCCTAAGTACCCTAAACAACCCAAAACTTAAAAAGAAAACAGGCTGAATTCAAAACTGTTTTGACCTCCGACTGTTGTAACCTGTTTTTGACCCACTTCCCCACCTCTAATTTAGTTCTCATTTCTTGCATTGGAAAGCCACTTCAAATATATTTCCAGGGGTACTTGGATCATAAAATAAGAGTTTATAAAACTCCTGATATGATCAAAACAATTGACTCAAAAATCTGCCCAATTTTTAAAAACGGGTTTAACGAAATCAACCTCATTAATTAACCCTAATCCCTCTAATTACAAGCCCTAATTTATGTAATCATCATATTATGATTAATACAACATTAATTTACTTTTTTTATATTAAACCCTAACCTAAATCCATCATAAGATTATTAAGAAAACATAAAAACAATTTAATTAAAAAGGGATTTGAAGATTTACCTTGGATTTATGAAAACCCCCAAATTTTATGAAGAACCCTAATTTTTTATAAGACCCACGAATTTCCTTCATCTCCAGGAGAAAAATAATGAATTTGGTTTAGTATATACATTATATAGGGTATGGGTGAATCCTAGTCCAACCCAAAGCCCACTTTCCTTTTTTTCCTCTTTTTCCTTTTTCCCTTTCTTTTCTTGCGTCTACCAAACCGACCCTACCCCTTAATTTTCGTTTTTTTTTTCTTTTTATTGTTTAATAATATATTACTAATATTACCTTAATTTGTCTTAATTTATTTCAGCTCCTAAAGCTTCCAAAACCTCAAAACCGTAAAACTAGTCAAATTTACGCGTTTTACCGTAAAAGACGTAAAATATACACTTTTATAAAAAATCTCAAATTTTGAAATAAACTTTATAACTAAGTCCTAAATGACTTAAAACCATCTCGGAAAATATTCATATGGATAATTACCTCACCCGAGACCTCTAAATGCTAAACCGTAAATCCTAAAAAAAATACTATTACTATAATACTTATACGTATACGTAAACACCACAATATCACCATTTTCATTTCATAGTCACCACTTGTGAGCTCATGAACATGAAATAACCGTTCCTCGATTTACTTATGAGTACTCTATACTCATAAACGATAACCACACCAACCTCGTTCACACAAAATAAACACGTAAACACACAATTCAAGTAAGCACACATAAAATAACCTAAAAGTAAGACCAAGTGACAAACCCAAAACCACGGTTGTCACAAAACAGCACAAGATACTTTGCATCACAAAGTTAACTTATGTTGATGAGGTTGTGCTTCAATCCATTTACATATGCTACCCTTGAGAAAACTATAACATTGCATTTCACTGAACCAAATCCTTCAGTAGTAGCTGATGAGTTATCACCAAAAACAACTTTAGGACCTTGTTCCTCCTTATACTTGTGTAGATAAATTTTTGTGCCAGTCATATGCCTTGAGCAGCCACTATCTAGGTACCAAATAGGCTTCCTGAGATCACACTACACAAGTTAAGGAAATGGTCAGTTTTGTTTAGAAACCCACCTTTGTTGGGTGGGGGTTTTAGATTTTGAAGGTGTTCTAGATCTGAAGGGTCCTCTTGTTGAGGGTATGTGTGATTGCTAAGAAGAAGAAGAGGTCTGACTAGCTTTAGCTTTCTTAGCCTGAAGGGCTTCACCTCTTTTGAACCACTCTATATGGTTGTGATCAGATGTAGTGTGGACATCGCTTCCACAAGTCTCACAACATTTGGTAATAGAGTTCGGGTTTCTTGGTTTAATACCTCTTCTGAGTGAGATAATTCGATTATGTCCATGAGTTTCATGGTCATAACTTCCACAAATATTACAAACAGGGTAATAGTGGCAGTCATCCGGGTGATGATTGCCCATACCATAATGAATGCATGGTGGAAAAGGCATATTTCTCCTGGAATGAGATGCTTCAGATTTGTGAGCATCAACACTTGTTTTGGCCAGCAAATGCTGAGTGGGTTCACAAGTGTGATGATCAGTCCTTTAACATTTAGTACAATAAATCACTCTTAAGCAAGTTTGAGTGAGATGGTTGTTTTGACCACATAACTCACAAGCTCTTTTGAATTGTGTCTTGTACTTTAAATGAGGAGAATCTGAAGGTTCATCTCTGAATCGTGTTGGTGTTTGCTAATGTTTGAGTTGTATTTTAAGATCATTGATCTCTTGCATGACAAGATACATTCTCTTATCTTCCTCATATTTAGCATTTTTCAGTTTATTTGATGAAACTGAAGAGGTAGTTCCCATATGTGAGCCTTCAACAGGAGCTGAAGAGTTCATTGAAGTGTCAATTTTGACATGTTTGGAAGAACTACCTTTGTGTGTGGTGTGAGACTTTATGATAGACTGGATAGTTTTGGGTCCAGTAGAGGGTTCAGCACCAGCCAGCTTCTCCAAAGGAGGAAGGGATATAAACCAGGGCAACAAAAGTGGAGCATACGGCGATGCCGCTCGTTTTCGTTTCGTGAGAGTCCTCGACAGAGGAAAGGGTTGTAGGTGATGGCGCTTCTATAACTCGGAAGTAGGGTCACAGTATACGGATACCCTATGATAGACAGGGATCTTTCTCTTGTTACAGGTGAAAATTCTGAGGGGAAACCCGCTTTGGCCTTTTCTACTCCCATCGGGATTTCGTTAGGGGGAAGCTCTGAACCCCTCACTCTTTCTCCACCTTTGGGTGGTTGGTAAGGTTGTCGACTATGAACGAATGATTTTATCTGAAGAAGAGGTGGTCATTATTATAAAGAATCAGATCCCGTTACAGTTAGGAAATCAAGTGCCATCAGGGTACTTACTTCATTCTCTATATCATCATCTGAGTCATCCTCAGTAACTGAGGATTCAACTGGTGTTGAAGTGTCAACACATGCTTGTAACTCAGGAAGAAGGATTCGTCCAGTGTCATGATTTGGCAAATTCTCTTCACCTGACCTTTCAATGTTAGGGATCGAGCTACCATCCTCATTTGAGGCTTTGACAAAGACAATATTTGGTGTCGGAGGATCCTTTAGCACCAAGCATTTTCTTCTTTTGAGCAGATATTTGTTGACGTATGCATTGATTTACCCTATCAGAGTTTCTAAGCCAAGATTTAACAATGTCTTTTGCTTCTTTTAGTTCCACTCTAAGAGAGTTATTTTCCTCCAAAATTTCTTTTTTCATTTGTTGAAAAGTAAGAATATCAAGTTTAGCTTCTTTTAGCTCTATTTGCTTACTTTCAAAATCTTCAAGTTGTAAAACAAGTTTGTGAAATTTTTCAAGCAAATTGTTTCTTTGCTCATCAACAAATTTTAGATCAATGCACAAGTAATCAAAAACAAATTTAATGTCATCTTTATCTTCTAATTCAAGAAGAGTTTGTACCTTTTTTATTGTGACATTGACCCATTCTCCATTTCTGGCACTTTCTCTGATGACAACATTTGAGCTTGCCCCTTCATCATCAGCAAGTGCCATTAACACTTTTACATTTACAAACTCATCATCATCTAAAGAAACATCTTCTTCATCCCATTCATATGCTTCAGCAACAAGTCCTTTGTTCTTGTCTTTCTTGGGGTTTTTGGATGAGGAGCTTTCAGTGCTCATTAAGGCCAATATTGCCTTAATTTCCCTGTATTTGACCTCAAAGTCTTTTGTAGGCCTGATTTCAACCATGCTTTGCTGAAATGGAGTAGACGCAATTTGTTTTGGTTGAAATGATGATTGACCAGTTGGTCTTGATTGAGATGGTGAAAATATGAAGGTAGAGATGTTTTTGAATAACAATCCCTAGTATAGTGACAAGTCTTCCCACATTTGTAACATTCAGTGTCAACTGAAGCTTTTGTGGAGCTAGAGAACTTGCCTCCTTTCTTAAAGAACCTTCTAGACGTGGCCAGAAGAGCTCTTGCATGAAATTCCTCTTTGAGGTCATTCAGATATTCCTTACTAGATCTAGTATCTTCCTCATCATTAGGACTATCTTGGTAGTCTTGAATGACAGCTTCACTGAAGAAGGCTGTAGACAAGGGTGTAACAATGGTTAATGCTTTACTCTTGCTTGAGCCTTCATAAATCCTATCAACTAGGTTTTCTTCATATTTTAGTTTCCCAAAAAGAGAGGCTAGATCACAATCTTTAATGTGATTAGCATTTCTCAAGCTTTGGCAGAAACTGAGCCACATCTTTGTCAATGCATTAACAAAAACTGTGTTGATTTCAAGTTTTGAAAGCTCAACACCATCATTCACAAGTTCATTCATCAGTTCTTTGTATCTGGTGAATGTCTGTGTGAGGGTTTCCCCTTCTTTGTGCTTGAAGGTGTTTTATTGAAGCTTTAAATCCATGATTCTGGTTTCTTTTACATCAGAGGGTCCCTCATGGTAAAGAATAAGGTCCTCTCATGTTGATTTGGCTGTTTTTCAATTTACAACAGAATTCATTTGGTCATCTGGGAGTACAGACATGATGAGACTTTTGAGACGCTGATCAAGGTTAGCAGCTTTTCTCTCATCAGCAGTCCATTGTACTTCAGGTTTTTTATTGTCCCCAATCATAGGAACAAAAGGACCATTTTCAATGATTCCAAGGAATTGAGGTTCAATTCCAACCATGTGGACAAGAAACCTCTTCTTCCAATTTTTAAAGTTGGCTACCTCTAGTACAGGAGCAGCATTGAGTTGGCCACCCTATATTCTAGGGTTTGTGGTATAACTTGAGCCATTTTGGATCTTGATTTGAAAACTTTTAAATGTGCATTTTTATAAAATAAGAGTTTAACTAATCAAACTGCTCTGATACCACTTGTTGGTCCCTAGTAATTCGATATTACTTATTATCTTAAGTAATAACTATTCCTTTGACTCAAGTGTGTTGTTTTAACATAAGATAAGAACTATGAAAGATTAAAACAACAATACCAATGTACTTTTCAACGTATAGACTTTTATTAGAATCAAATAAAGAATCTATAACCCACTTTGTTTGCGGAATAACAAAGTGGTTGAATGACAATGGGGTTTGATCTCCTCTACTTAAACGTTTAACCAAAGTTAAACTCTAAGCTCCAATCTAAACGTTCATATGCAACTTTGGCTATATGGTTTAGTTGGTATCGAGAAAGAAAGGTTTTCTAGATTTTAAGCTCTTGTATTGGTTACCTTTCTCTCCCAATGTACACTCCTTTATATAGGCAGTGTAAATTATGATTTGTATTTACATGTACCAATGCATCAGTTTATCCAGTGGGTGGTTGATGCCCATGCTGGAAAAATAGTACAAAGTACTTAATAAACTATTCTAGGAAAGATAAAGGTTGTACTTATATCTAAGTATACAAGCAACCTACTTTGACTTAAAGTTATCTTTTCCCGCCTAATGCAAACCATCAGAATACTGAAGAGTCTTCAGTATCCTAGAGGAGATCGACATCATTCAGTTTGGTATTGTCAAGCCAAACTGAACTGAAAGCCCTTCTTCAGTCCTTGTTCTTCAGCAACTAGACCGCCTAGTATTTGAAGTGAAGACTCCTTTGTCTTCTAAGATCACTGGAAGGGGAGTGCTGAACTTTCTTTATCTTTAAAGTCTTCAGTAGGAACTTTGTTCCTCTGGTCATCCATCAGCAGACTGGCCTTACTGCTGAGCATGAAACACTTAGGGGGATTTTATATTCAAATCCTAGAGTTGCTTCAGGGTCAGTAAATACTGACCCAACACCTTGTTTGAAAGCTCAACCCCTAAGTTCTTTATTAACCTCCAATTAAGCACAACATTGTATCAAATTTGTATATAATTGATTTGTTTCATTAGAAGTTGAGGACTAAATTGAAAACAAAAGTTAATAGTGAAAAATATGTGGATTTAATATTCTAACATTGCAGTTAGATGTTGGAACATTATACCACTAACCTTATATGATGATGCAAGCTTTGGTAGATGAATTTTCTAATACAAAATATAGACTCGGCACTTCTTAATAAGAACAAACACTTGATTGTAGTAACAATTGAATGATTAAGTTATTAACTCTAACTAGTGAGTAGTGGCCACTCGATCACACATAAGAACGGATCAAGTTAATACACACTCTTAAGCAAACACAATCTCTAACATAATGCATACAAAAAAGATGAGGACCTATTATACTTAACGACTCATGTGTTTTGTAAGAAATCACAATTTTGCACATATATTATTCTAAAAACATTAACTGACTAAAAGTAGGAAGGATAGGTTAGCGTTATTTGGGAACTAACATAACAAACATCACCATAACTTATTTTATAATATAGCTTTCACATCAAAATAGACGGTGACTACTCAAAAACTGGAATCAAGGTCTAAAATTGCATCATCAACTATGACCTGAATCGGAATTTAACATAACTAATGGGTGTATCTGGACTTAGAAAAAACAAATGACTATGATAAACATTTATAAATTAGTTTTCACAATAAGCTTGAAATTTTATAAACTAAGCTAAAAACTAGATCTCAACATAAACAGGTGATGGGTAAAAATAATGCATCACACTTATAAACTTTTATTAACACATTTTATAAAACACTTTGTGTGCTCCCTTGTTAAACACGTTTTCTATCTATTTCTTTCTCAACCCATTTTCATATCATGTGTAAATCAACAAAACACACAAAAACATAACAAATTATTTAAAATAAAAAAGAATATTAATTAAAACTAACAGTAATGATATATTTAAAAAAAACCCTTACTTTCAAACTTTAATGACGAATTCGACTACATACTGGGAGCGTAACGGTGGAGGATGATGGTTAATTGCAGGGACTGATGCTGAACTGTGGTGAAGGCTGACGAATGTGGCGGTGTACTTATGAGGAAGAAAACGTTCGCAAAAAAAGAAGAGAAAAAATAAAAAGTGTGAAAAATAGGCCTTATATATCGTTTGGTGTGAATTTACAAAACAAACCTTGAGAAAAAAATAAAACGTTAAAAACAACTCCTTGTACTTTTGTGCGAAAAATGGAAGGGAGGAAGGCTAGATCTAATGGTTGAAATTAGGTTTTCTAAGTTTTTTATTAAGATGAAGTTTTCTCACGATCCCATCTCTCTTTCTCTCTCTCTCTCTCTCTTTATATATATATATATATATAT